>PVHY01001428.1:0-159508 GCA_004024945.1 Uropsilus gracilis
GGAGGGAGGGAGGGAGGGAGGGAGGGAGGGAGAAGGTGGAAATGAACCTGGGGTACTGTGGTGGTAGACAATGGGTGCCTTGGTGGTGATGTGGTAGGGTAATGATACCTGAAGGGAGAGATCCTTTGACTAAATTCCAAACAACTTTGTAAACCAATGCTATCTTAATAAAAAATAAAGGAACATATTGAGTT
This sequence comes from Uropsilus gracilis, assembly GCA_004024945.1. Taxonomy (NCBI): domain Eukaryota; kingdom Metazoa; phylum Chordata; class Mammalia; order Eulipotyphla; family Talpidae; genus Uropsilus; species Uropsilus gracilis. The sequence goes on from PVHY01001428.1 coordinate 195, forward strand.
CTTTCACTATAGTTGTTATTGTTTGATGAGAAAAGCCAACTGTGAAGAAAAGAATAATAAGAGGGGCAAGGATAAGTCCTGGGGCAGGTGCTTAGTGTATTTTTATTTTCATTCAGAAAAGATCACACCTGTCTCAACTCAAAATAACTGAGACATGACATAATATCTGGAATTGAAACTTGTATATCCATAAATTTACTATTCTGTGATTTTTCGCTCAAAATTTTTGTAATTAGAATCCCACCTTAACCAAAAGAAGCTTACAGTGTTATTTAGTCATTCATTAAGTAGGTATCTGTTGCACATGGACAATATACCACTTTATGGGATAGATACTAAAAGGTGTTATTACTCTTCCATGCCTCGTCCTTATTTGTATAAATATAGAGAAATATGAGGAGGGATTTGAAAATGTAATTTAACCCCAGTATCTCTTCACTGTTTCCCAGCTCCCTACCTTCATACCCTCAGTCATACACACACACCAGACTTGATCCTATTTTTAAAGCATTGTGATATGTCAATAATTATCCACAAAACACTATCAGCAGATGTTCTGGAGAATATACAATGAAAGTTTAGAAATGCTTGAAACTTTTCAGATGATGCCATCTTTTTTAATAACCTGGCACCTACAAACTAACTCCTGCAATTTGCAATCAATTCAGAAAAATTGTAGGTTGCCAGAATTGCCAACTTAATTTGCTGTTGTGTGTCTACACAGTTCCTTCCTTAGATATAAACACTAATTTTGGGACCTTCAAAAAAGTCTTTGTTTTGTGGTCACTCCATTGCTCCTCTTCATGTTTACATAATTTGCTAAGGGAAATGTAGGAACACTCATTTGTTAAACCTACTTTTAACATTTGTTTGGCTCACACCTGAGTTTTGATTAACAAGAACCATTGCTCAGAGGTTTCAGATATAGAAGCTTCATCTAAAAGAAGCTTTAGGCTGCATATTAGCCATGATCATTAGTACAACTGCCCTCCAATATTAATGCCTACCAGGTACCTCCAAATCTCAGAGTTCTGCTCTTTCTCAAGCACACTCCCAGAAAATGCCAGACATGTTATCAGATACTTCTTAGTTTGTGTATAATTATTTATTATGGAGTCACATTGGTTCACAGCACTGTAGGTGATTTGGAGTTAGAAGGCCACATTCTTCAGGTGTATGTTATGACACACCATACCGACCATCAAGACTTCCACAACAGTTTTGACTGTTTCTCAGGAATATTACTTCTTTTTTTTCTTTCCTTATTTCTTCCTTGAAGATGTATCAGTTATTTGTGCAAAGGTTTGTTATGTAGAAAACACACCGAAATGTCCACTTTTGAGTTATTGACTTTGAGAATATTGTCCATGTTTTAAAACTTTACATAAAGTTGGCACCTGTTCAGTGCTAGGGTTTTTTTGTGTGTGTTCTTCATCTACTGTGTTGAAAACTCCCTTTGAATTCTGATTTCCCTAACCACACACACTTTCTGTTATCGTAACAATTCATATGCCACTTTTTAAACAATTCGTGTAGTTTTTCTATCTCAAAGCATTTACATAAAATGACTAATTCTCCACTAACACTCATGAGTACCTAAGCAAATGTAACTAGAGTCCTTTGTTTTCAAACAATTTTGAATGTGAGCTTTTTAAGGTTTTAGGAAGATTTTAAATATCTTTTAAAAAATATTTTTGTTCCTTTCTAGATTATTCCAATGGTGCAAGAATTTATAACCAACAAATTGGGGCGCATATTTATTGAACCACCACCCTTTGATTTATCCAAGGCCTTTGCAGATAGTAACTGCTGCGCACCACTGATTTTTGTACTCTCTCCTGGAGCAGATCCCATGGCTGCCCTTCTGAAATTTGCTGATGACCAGGTACATGGCCATTATTGTGGAGATGAGGTTTGGTGTGTGATGAGGATCCAGTAGATCATTTAGGGTCTTTGCTGGCTGTATTGAAGACTTTGAGTAAGATGAGAAGTGGCTGGGTTTTAAGGAACAAAGTTATGTACCTCACTTATAATGAGCTAGATTATAATTTACAAAATCCATCCTAGCTGGAGCAAAGAGAACTGAATTGAGTGGTATGAAATGGAAGCAGTGCACTAGTGTATACTAGAAGAAGAACATGGCAGATAAGACTAGAGTGGAAGTGTGGTGGAGATGGCTGAAAGTATCAATTTTACATAGGCTCATCCTCTCCAAATCAGTAAGACCTTCCCAGTCCCCTGAGACTCTCGAGTTCCTCTCCATTTCCTTCCCACACTATAGTATGTGGTTATTATTATTATCTGTCACCATTTAGGACTGCTCAGTGCACTGGCTTCATGTCCTAACTCTGTGTCTTCTAGAAGCTGTGGTATTTAGCTGTGTTTTATCTTCTGCTGCTTCTTCTACTAGTGTTGATAAACCATGTGCATTCTGAGAGGGCCTGAAACCCTCTTCTACTACTGCCATAATCCAAGGCTTCTCCCAAAGATGCTTTCAGGTGGCAGTTGGCCTAGAAATAAAGAGAATTAGAGAGTCAGAGACTCTCTGTCCAGAAGCTGCAGATCTATCCAGATATAGCAGAAATGAATCCCAGGCAGATACTTTCACAGAATTTTTTAAATGAAATTTTTAAATAGCGACTAGAGGGTTAATTAATATCTATTTTCCCTCCTCTTAATTTTATGCATAGCCAAATTAGTTAAAATATAAATATTCAGTGATCTGGAGGAACTAATACAAGTTCATCCATCTATTCATAATCTTCTTTTCAGCTTTGGTTATTAAGAGTTGTGGCATGAAAATCAAGTATGTTCATCTCCTCCTCATGTTAAAAGTCTCCTTAATTTCTTTCTATCCCTTACCTCGAGAGTTTTCCTTTTATTGCATGACTATTTCCTAAGTAGACTGACTTGTTTTTATCTACATATGTAGTATTCTTAACCTGTAACAAGAGTTTTTCATATCTGCATAAAATTGAACCTTTGAGGGATCTATATAATTAAATATATTTAATGTTAACATTTCCTGCAATAATAGTGTTGATACTTCTTTAAAATATAACTTTAAATAACATCTTTACTTTTGTTGTCTACAGGGCTATGGGGGATCAAAACTTAGCTCTCTATCTCTTGGTCAAGGCCAAGGGCCTATAGCTATGAAGATGTTAGAAAAAGCTGTCAAAGAAGGAACATGGGTTGTTCTTCAGAACTGTCACCTTGCCACCTCTTGGATGCCAACCCTGGAGAAAGTTTGTGAGGTGAAAATGCAAGTTTACTAGTTTTTTCCCCCTTGTATACTAGGTAATGTAGCTACCATCCCTAATATCTGATTTGAAAGGTGACAGGCTTGTAGTATGACCAAATTACAGGTGAGACAGGTTCACACTATCGATCAGAGCAACCATGAAAAGGATAGGGTCAGGGCCTTATTGAGTCCCTGCTAGAAGAAGCAATAGCTTATGCATGAGTCAGAAATCACCTTCATCCAAAGGAGCAGCTTCAAAGACCATGAGCTAAACAAAAATCAATTTATTTTTTACAGCAGTGGACTGAAAACAACAATGGAGGCTTTTCAAGGTGAAATACTTTGACCACTCTAAACCAAAACATTTCAAGATGGAGCTTTGCTCAAACTCCCTTCTCACCCGTTTAACCAGTTATCCTGATGTAGAGAGGATCAGTCTGCAACTGAACAGCACTCTTCTCAGCTGCTTTGAGGCCAATCACAGTACTTCCCCTACTTAGTGGGCAGATTCCAGAGAGAAAATCCCCTGTAACTGAAGTGAGCAAGCAGAAAGTCTGATAGTTGGTTCCAACACAGAAAATGTGTTCTGAAATTACCTACTCTAGAACCATCCTCAGAATCTCCCTTGAGACACTAAATAGCCAAAGTAATGATATAACTTGCATTACCCAGACATACAACTGAACCTGTAAGGAGTGGGTGGTAGTTTTCTTTATGCTATTGTCATTATTTGACTGTATCTTCTGCTACAAGCACAGCGGAGAAGTGACTTTGTCCTATTCTCTACTTTAGTGCCAACTGGTAGGAAACACTCAGTATTTACTGAATTAGTAAATGGATATTGCTTAATCACTGCCTCAAACCTTTCCATGACTTCCCATCATATGTGAGATAAAGTTCAACTTGTGTGACTGATAGCATCTTCTTCCTCTCACCTACTCCCATCCCTCAGGTTTTATCTCAGCCACTTTCCATCTGGATGCTATTCCCTATGTTTTTGCACTTCTTTCACTTACATGGATATAGGCTTATTTATCAAGAATTTAGACCATCATAACATGTTATTTTTATCTAGAAAACTTCTTTTGTTTGTCTTACCAACATCTATTCATCTTTCACATCTTGTGTTAGAGGTTTCGTATGTATGCTTGTATCTTTGTGGTTCCTCCTTGGATCTGGGTCATTCTCCCAAGTGCTGGCATGATAGTATATATACCCATAAGAGAATAATTGGAGAGAAGAGCTTTTCCTGCTGCATGGTGTAGGACCCAGAGCTCGATGGCTCATCTTGCATAGGGTAGTTGGCAGAGGCAAAACAATGCATTCACCTACCACTTTTGTTGTGAAAGAACTTAGGCACCCTAAGTGCTGTACCCTTCCTAACCCATCCTCATTTTCACTGCATTTGTGCTCAAAAATTTTTACTATAAGATGTAATGTGAAAAACATAGATACCACAGACATGGACAATTGGTAGATACAGCAGTAGGGAGTGAAATGAAACAGGAAGAGAGGCCATGGCCTGTGGTAATTATTTCTGACCCTATACATATCTACAACAGGGCTAAGCAAGCATTCAGTTCTCTTCTGTAGCACATGCCTAACTATCTTATTAAGCAAATAGAGCTAATAGTGATATGTTTTAATGCTTCAGGATGCACCAGTTCTCATTTTTCAAAGTGCTTTCCTTTTTCCATTCCCACTTAGTTTAATATTGACTTATCTGTCAACCTGGCTTCTTATTCTCATAACCTGGATACATGAAGAGGAGATTATTCTTATCTACAAAGAATTATTTCTATACAGATTTCAGCAATATCAGTGAAGAGATGAGAGCTTTTGGAATGTTTTGGCCTTTATACAGCCAGCTCTGAATTATAAATTACACCTGGTAAACTTTATGATGTAATGGTTTCAATACCCTAGGCCTTTCAATGCCTTGAGAGGAAGGTGTTGTCAGTCACACAAGGAGTTGAACTTTATCTCACATAAAATGGGAAGTCATGGAAAGATTTGAGGCAGTGATTAAGCAATATCCATTCACTAACTTAGTAGATAAGTGAATGTTTCCTATGATCTGGCACTAAAGCAGAGAACAAGACAAGGGTATGTTGTACAAAGTTAGGTTTCAGGAGCAGAATCAGATTTTAAGGCTTTGCCTTAATTTGCAGATGTTCGCTGTACCTGTAAAAATGCTTCTTCCCACTTCCAATTCAGCCCACACACGATGTAGAGATGTTTAATATCCCCTTTCCATTTTATGCCACCATTTGTATCTCATTTCTTTTCTTGCAGGAGTTAAGCCCAGAAACAACACATCCAGATTTTCGAATTTGGCTGACAAGTTACCCATCTCCCAATTTCCCCGTGTCTGTGCTGCAGAATGGAGTGAAAATGACCAATGAAGCACCGAAAGGTTTACGAGCTAATATCATTCGATCATACCTCATGGACCCGATCTCTGACCCTGAGTTCTTTGGCAGCTGCAAAAAGCCTGTTAGTGATGGCTAAGTCTTGTTACCTCAGCCCTGCAAAGCAATTCAAGTGGCCCCTGGTGATCATGGATGTGTGTGCTGAGTAAAACTACAAATTAAATAGGCCTCCTGCATGGCAGTGCAGTTGGTTTTGATTACTGATCATTGACTGTGCTGAAGTCAATTTTATTAATATTTTATTTTAATTTTACCACCAACCTCATTCCTGCTCAGCTGAGATCTTATGGGGGATCATTAATAATGTAGCTTTCTATTTAGAAAGTCAGCTGTAAGCCATTCCCAGTACAAATCTGCAAGGTTGGAGAATCTTGTTTCAGGATATTAACTGAACACTTTGCTATTTGGAGCCATATCTTTAAATTAAAACATAAAAATATTTCCTCCATATAACTATAATGAGAACCAAAATGATTTTCCTCCTTGATTGATGGGACTCATAAGGGTCTTTTTAAGAGTCATCAGGCAAGCAGGGAAACCACCCACTGCTTTCATTATTAGAAATCTGTGTGTGAATGTCTGTGACCTAAAATTGTTTCACAGTGTTTTACCATAATTAAAAATGGAAGAATCTCTTTTTAAGAGGGGTTATGAACCTTGGTAAATTTTTGCCATTAAAAAGCTCATACTCTTGATGTCAGAATATGTTTTAAGTACACATCAAAAGAAAACATTAAAAATAAAAAGTACTTTCATTAAACAAAAGTCTTGGGCACTTAAAAAAAAGTGTCTGTATTTAAAGCAAAATTGAACCTTATCCTAAGCTTATAAGACTTACATTATGATTAGCTTTTGCATTGATGAGGCCCAGACAGAGCAGGTAGGTGATGAGAACATTTCTGCATGTGATAGTTGGACAGAAGCCCTTTTGCAAAATTTTATTCCCTTTTTTTCTAGAGTCAAAGGTCTCTCCAGGGGCAGTTACACACATTACAAGTCCAGTCATTTATGAACCACAGTCTAAATCAAATCCAACATATCATCAAATACTGAAGTAGCATATCATAATATTTTATCTTAATTTTTCTTTTGGAAATAATTTTAAACCTACAGAAAAGCTGCAAGTATGAAATTACAAAGTACACTTGTATAAGTGGATAAAATATTGTGGATGGGAACTAGACTTTTGATGGGGATTACAGTATAGTATATACAGATGTTGAATTATAATGCACACATAAAACCTATCTTCAGTAATCCATGTTACTCCAGTAAAAATATATTTAAAAATACCCTTATGCACTTTATACTGTATTTGCCTCCTGTTAATATATGCCACTTTGCAGGTAAGTTAGATACATCATGGCCCTTATGCCTAAATAAATACTTAGGTGCATATTTCTTAAGATCAATAAATTTAACAAAAATACACTATACTATCTAATCGACTCTTTGTGCTCCAAATTTGTCAGTTGATTCAGTAATGTCCTGTAGAGTATTTCCCCGTTCACTACAGGATTGGTCTGGAGTTAGTATTATGTTTGAGTTGCCATATCTCTTTACATCTTATAATCTGGGACATTTTCAATTTTTGCCTTGGATGATCTTGAAATTTATAAAGAATGTTTATCCTTTCCTTTTTCTTTAAAAGTGACATTTCTCATTTGAGACTTATGTGATATTTACACATGCTTAGATTCAGGTTATGTGCTCTTAGCCAGAATACTACATAGGTGAGATTGTGTTCTCAGAGTATCACTTTGAAAGGTAGATGGCAACCAGTCATTAGTCTGTGGAGAGATGTTTTAGGACCACGCAAATATGCTGTTCCTCATCAAAATCTACCTCCAGCCTAGATTTAATCTCTATCAGTGACTTTTGCCTCATCCAGTTATTCTCTATGATGATTTCAATTCAAGCAATCTCTCCATATTTTGGTATTTTAATCCATTGTCAGCAATAGTCCTCTCCTCCCTATTTGTATATCTGCTATTAGCCTGTACCCATGAATTCCTGGAAATTTTTTAGTGATCTACAACTCATTACTAAATTATTTTGCTCAAACTATCCTCCCAGATTTGTTCAGTGGAAGCTTCTTCACGCTGACTTCTCTATACTTCATAAAGTTTCCATAATATTTTTTAATTCTGTTATTATCATTGTTATTTGCCTTCCAACTTTATAGCATAAAATTTCAAGTCTCTATCTATCCAGTCCTGGAGCCAAAAATTTCTCTGAAGATTCCTGACTCCTTTATATTGGGGTTGATGATAGATCCCCACATAAAGTGAGTTAATTGTCCTTTCAGGAGAGAGAACTTGGAAATATGTCCAAGTACTCAGACACTCACTTATGTGGGATTACAAACAAGTATATGTGCTCCTGTACATGCCTATAAGCTTTGTAAAAGTAATGAGTCCATGTAAAAGCCTCCATTTTCAATCCATCTACCCAAAGTTCTTTATTTTTTTTCCTTCTATGCTTGTATGTCCCTTTTTTCTACAATGAGAATCCTGACTCCCACCACATCAATACACTCACAGTTTTGTTCAGTTCTCTAGTAGATCTGAAGCAGTTCCAGAATCAACACAGCTGTTTACTTTCTCCCACATCTCTGGTTAAATTTATGCAACTTGACATTTGTCTCCCACTCTTCCTTTCAATTTTATTATGCAGGGAAAACTGCCCTGTGCCCTTGGATAAAACTTGGGCAGTCTCATGATTATTCTGGTCATAGTAAACTAATGAAATCATTCATTTTAAATTGCTAAGCTAACCTTAATTCAGAAATCAGAAAGTACAAAGCAATAGAGTGTTACTTCAACTTTCATTTAAGATGTAAGCTTCATCTATCTAGCATCTTACCCAATACCTCTCGGTGGACTTCTTGCCTTTAGGGCATGAATATTGACTGGTATCTTTTTGTAACTCCTTCTGCAGAACAAACGGCTGATATGGACCACTCAGCTCACAGTGTGAGTGGTAGTGAGGTAGGAAGAGTAAGACTACTGTTTTAGTCGCGTCAGTCTTGGAGCACTCTGAATTTGGCAGTTGGACCTAGGGTTAAAGTAGAATTTTCCTTTCAGTTATTACATGAATTCTCCTTTGGTTCTTTGGTTTCTCTGATGGATGCCTCTGACTTGCCATCACCCTTAGTAGTGCCATTTTATTTAGCTGGCTGCTCTTGATGCCCCTCAACCTTTGGTTTTCTGCCATTCTGTAGAAAACCATTCTGCCATTTCTGCAGGCTCTTACTTTTGGGGTCTCTTCAATCCACGACACAACTCTTGATGGAAAACATTGTAAATAACTCTTGCCTGACACTCTTCAGCCAGTTCTCACCTGCTGCTTGGGACTCACATTGAATTGGCCCATCATCAGAGGCAGGTGGTGATGTGCCTCTCACAGTCCATTACCTGGTGCCCACTCACTGCTCTCTCAGTCATGAGCTGTGTACTTTCTACTCTATTCCAGCCACAGGGCAACATGAATAGCCCTGTTAATTTCTTCTCACTAGCTTGAACCAAAAGAGTGACTCCTGCCCCCGTTAGCTATTTCCAAGAAACTGCTTCCCAAATCCTCTCTCAAGTTCTATTTTCACCATTTTGTATTCTCCTTATGGAGGGTGCAAATGAATGATAAATTACATCATCCTTTGTGATTTGTGAATTGAGACTGACTTTGCAATTGAAAGTGACTTTGGAACTTTTCCTTACCTGAGAGTAACCAGAAAAGTCAAGGGTTCCCTAAAATTTCAATTTGAAAGGTTTGAGGAGTTGTCTTGGTTTGAACTAATATTTTGTTTGAAATGTCTTCATGGTAATGGGGCCACACATTGAAATTCATATTTCTTCTTCATGATTCTTCAGTTGGAACCTCAAACTTCCAATAAATTAGCATTAAATTAGGTGAGTTTACTGTATGCTCTAAAGTGCCGGTATACATAGCTATGTATGCATCTGAATATGTATACAGATGGGCGTGTTTTTGACTGACTAGCCTATAGAAATACACTTGATTCTGTTTTAGTTGTATTTTGGGGTGGATATACTTATAAGTAAAATGACTTAATTTTTCTCATCTTAAAATATACTAAGTATAATGCAATAGTGGATAAAAACAATATTGATGTGCTACCATTTCTTATTACAGGAGGAATTCAAGAAATTGCTCTATGGTCTCTGTTTCTTTCATGCCTTGGTACAAGAGAGAAGGAAATTTGGACCCCTGGGGTGGAATATTCCTTATGAGTTCAATGAGACTGACCTAAGAATCAGTGTACAGCAACTCCACATGTTTCTGAACCAGTATGAGGTACCATAAAAATCACAGCAAGTCCATTATCTGTTTTGCTCTTTATCATGTTGTGTTTGTACAGTAAGCAGGGACCTCTGATTAATTTTTACTCTTATAAAATGAATAGCAGGAAGGTCCCCAATAGCTTATTAAGTAACACTTTATTATAACTCCTATAGTAGGTAATTAGAATGTCAATTTGACTGTTAGAGAACTTATACTTTGTCATTTATTTTGACACATAAATACCTATGGAAATCTGAAAGGGGATCGATCATACCATTCTGAAAAGGATTTGAGAAGGGTATAAATCAACCAGGTTCCAAAATGGAAGACAAAACAAACAAAATCAGAGTGATTTGCTTCTCTTCTGAAGGATGACTTTGTTTTTAGAGAAATGCCATTGTACTGTTATTCCAGGTTTGCACCATTTGTCAGAAGAAAACAACTATTTAAGTCATTGACATTAACCTGAGTATAGACTCTGAGAAAAAGTTAAACTGCCTAATATCACACCAACCACATTCCATCCCTTACACTTTCTTACACACAGTGTGGCAATACATTCTCTTGCTACTGTCTATCAACTGAATTTTTGAGATTTTAGTACCTTTGAAGGACTGTTTGATAAATCAATCCAAGTATCATACAGGCATTTGAAACTTTTTTGAAAGTGATTTCTCTAAATTTTGGTAAAAGTTTGTTCAAAATTAGTTAGAAATCTTTAAATTGACCAATGGAATATCAAAAACCTTTGACTTTTAAAACTTATTAAATTTTGATTTTTAGAGAATTGCAAACAGGAAGGCATTAAATTCCATGTAAAAGCAAAGAGGAAGACTTGAACAAAATAAATACCCAAGGCTGAAATGACATATCTAAACTCATATGAAGAATCTTTCACTCTGAACCCCTCTGCTACATTGACCAAAGTCCTATTCTGTGCACTAGAGGAAATGAGTTCAGAGAAAATAAGTTGATTTTTGCTGCATTTACATTTAGTAAACCATTCAAAAGAAGCATAAATTTGATGAATTTTTCTTGTACTAGTATTTAAAATATTAAGAATGAAGACAGAAATGCAGTGATACAATTTCAAATACAAAGTATTTGAACTAAAGTAATTAAATGTTTTAATACACAAAAATAAGGAGGATGAGGACCTTCTTTTAATAATCTGCTCAAGCATAACACATACTCTAATTTGAGATATTATAATCTTTAATGAAGAGTCATTTAAAAATATCAGCAGTTCAAACTTAGTAACCATAAAATATTTTGCAGAAGCATGGGGGCAGTTTTATTTTAAAAATTAAAACAGTGAGACCCATACTGAAAAATATGTTTTTAGGAAAATAGAACAGATGTGTTATTTGCAGCAGATATGACTAAGATGTTAATGTGAATACAGGCCAAGGAAAATTTCCTGTTTTCATTTTTTAAGATTATCATTATGAAAACATTTTGCTTCAATTTCTTATTTTAAGAAATAACCTTTTTTTGGGTTTGGGGTTTTCTTTATTATTAGGTAACAATGATCCACAACACTGATTTACAAGAATAGTTTCAGATATGTTACCTCACCCCACTCACCATCAAAGCAGCCATAGTGCATGACCCTGGATTGATAGGTTTGTTCCACTAGCCACCTTCTCCCTTTGACAGTATCTGTTCTGCTGTCATGTTTCTACAATTAGTTTTGTCATTGTTTCTCTATATTCCACATCCTGGCACTTGTCTTTCTTTTTCCTGTCTTATTTCTCTTAGCATAACCCCCTACAGTTCCATACATGGCAAAGAGTTCATCTTTTATTATAACTAAGTAGTATTCCATTTTTGTGCGTGTGTATACCACATTTTCTTGATCCACTGCTCTGTTGTTTGGCACTTAGATTGTTTCCATAGCTTGGCTATTATAAATAGTGCTGCACTAAACATAAGCAAGCATATGTCCCTTTAAATTAGTGATTTTGCATTCTTGGGTAGATACCTAGGAATAGAGTTGTTGGGTCATACGCTATCTATTTTTAATATTCTGAGGAATCTCCCTACTGTGTTCCTAGGGAGTGAAACCATTCTGCAGTCCCACCGACAGTGTAGGAAGGATTATTTTTTTTTTCAGAGTTCTTGGCAGCATTTGTTATCTCCAAATTTTTCAGTATGGGACATTCTCAGGGGAGTGAGGTGGTATTTTATTGTCCTTTCAATTTGCATTTCCTTATTGATAAGTGATGAAATAATATTATTTTGAAAACAAGATTTTCGGATTTTTAAGTCTACCTGTACATTAAAAGATTTGTCAGTATATACTACTTAAAATTACATTATGCTAATTATCTTTAGCTTCCACTTTTCCCCTGTAAGTGTTGTGTTTTGAGCAATAGTGTATTTGGCCATCCCAGTTATTTAGAGGTGTGAAGACAAACAAGAAGTAAACAACTCTGCTGGGTATGTCAGAGAAGGTTCCACAGAGAATAAGGTACTTGAGTTGACATTAAAGAATGGGTAGTTTTCAGATAGACAGTAGGAAGAAGATGCAATAAAAAAATAGTTAAACAATTGCAAATAGTTCAAAAGATTTGGTCAACTATAGGTGACTTGTAATATCCCTGTATGCCAGGTCAACTGATTTTGGGGGTATTCTATCATCATTAGTGCCTTTTAAAGAATATTTATATTTAAAAAAATCATTCTAGCAGTAGAGTGGAGAGTAATTTAGAAGACTTAGACAACAGATCAATTTAAAGAGATGTTATGAGTCCGTATTTATCCCCAAGTGATATATTGAAGTTCCATTTCTCTGTACCTCAGAATATGATCTTAATTGGGAATGGGATTGTTGCAAGTATAATTAGGTCTGCTAAGATTATATCATACTGGTGTTGGACGGGCCCAAAGTTAATATAACTAATGGCATTATTTGTTATACTATCATCTTATAATTATGATAAGAGAGAAATTTGGACTTAGAGAAGACAGCCATATGAACGCTGAGACAGAGATTGGAATTATACTGCCAGCAGTGAGGAGCACCTAGGGATACCAGAAGCTGGAAGAGATAAGGAAGGGTCCCCATAGTAGCTCTGAGGGAGCATGAACCCAGTTTGACATGATTTCCAACAGCTAGTCTTCAGAATGTCAAACAGTAAGTTTTGCTGTCAGCAGCCCTAGGCATTAAATATAGGAGACAATCGTGATAACCTACCTCAGCTAGTAAGAGTTTAAACCAAAGCACTTGAGCTACATTAGGGAGCAATATGTATGTAGGAAAAAGGACTGGAATTGAATTGACTGATATGCTATGGTAGAGAGAAGTTTCAATTGATACTAGTTTTCTGATATGTATTATTATCATTCATTAATCCAGACAAGGACTAGAAATTAAAAGGTATAGTGGATCAGTGAAATTGTGGTGAGTGATTAGAAAACTACTTCAGTCCACTACATTTTATACATCTGGGATATCCAGTAAAGACATTTAACTAATAGGGTCTTGGCATGTGTATAGTAAATCCAAAATAAAGAGTAAGCACAAAACAGATTTTTGAATTGTTGAAGTGTTAAAAGAAACCTGAGAACCTATGAGAACTCAAAAGAGAGGACCAGTGGCATAAGAAAAGAAGAGAACTAAAGATGAATTATTGTTGAGCACTAAATAACAATGGTAGGAGACAGGACAGAAGATAAGGAAAGTATAGGCTCATCAACTAGGTTACAAAAGTAGGAGAGAGAGCACTCTGTAAACAGGGAATATCTGGAATCATCCATTTTGTCAAATAATGCAGAGAATAAATGAAATTCCCATTGACTTGCAACAGTAATTTCAAGTAATTAGGCCCCTTCAAGTGGACTCCAATTAACACTTAGGACTTCCTGGAAATAATACAGTATTTATTTGGGGGGACATGACTAATTTAAATATGTCCTCTTTGTTTTAGTCTACTTATAGCACTAAAAAAAAGATACTGAAAAAATTTAAATACACAACATAAATAACTATATGGTAAATATAAATGATTACACACGTTCATCAAGAATCTTTTAATGACATACAGGACTGACTGAACTGACTCCTTCTATTAAATGACAATTCAGCAGTGCTTCCCTTTCCTCCAGCATAGTAATTACCAAGCAAATTGACAAAACTGCTAATCATGCATCACATATAATTCATCAGGAATTAAGAGAGGATGTCTTTAAGGAATGTGAATAACCAGTTCCCTTTGATAGTAAGTCTAAATGTAATCCTCCTTCAACAACTAACATATTTTTCTTAAAACAGAATGATCCAATGTCTTGGCAAAGAAAGCAGTCAGAATTAAACTATGTGCCTCACACACACAGTCAACCTAGACTGATAACAGTTGTTGTGATCAAGAGAATTAATAGAATGAGGAAATAAAACGAAAGAGGGATATACTTGAGTATAGCATTGGGCTTATGATTGTACCAGAAATGAAAATCCTAATTTATACCAAACATGCTCCTCTGACTCTAAGTAAGCTAGTAGGTAATCTACAGTGGTGGGAAAAAGCCTTTCTTTATGTTTGAATTTTCAGTAAATAAAATTGAAGAGAAAATTTTTTTAAGTTGAGGGTTTTAGGAATATTTGTCCGAGGATCTTAAACACATGACCTTGGTGAGTATCCCCAATCCAGACAAGAATATATTCGGAGGAAATAAAAGCTCTCAGAGAAGTGAAATCTATAGGTATTTGGGAAATCATATACAAATAGAGAGTGTGCTTATAAGAGTAGTCCCTAGTATATAGTGTTGGAATTGGAAATACTATTGAGTCCTGATTTCTAATTAGGTGCTAGACACTCTTGATGCTGATACACTTTGTAAGTGGTATGCTTTGTAAAAAAAAAAAAAAAAAAAAAAAAAAAACAGCCCAAAGAATAAGGGAAATTTGCCTTGTCCTGTTTTGTTTCCATTCCCCATTTTCTATTCTCTGCCTGCCTCATAGTAATAGAAACACTGTCCTCCCAACCCTCAAGCTAGTTTTCTGGGCATCATTGATAATCAGTTATTCTTTGTTTCTCCTCAGCCATAGCCCACCTTCCTCTATTCCTGACTTCTCCTAGCTGAACATTGCTCTATGCTGTGTTACCACAGTCTACTTGCTCTTCCATCTATGTGGCATAATCTTTCATGTGACTGGTTTTTGGCATGTTAGTTTTCTTCTATTTTGAGTGCCTTTCCTTTGGTCAGTTCTTATCTTCCTTGGGAGTTCTTCTTGAATAACTAATTCAGATACACAAGAGCCAAGTTTGTCTCTCATTTGTCTTATGTAATTCAGATACACAAGAGCCAAGTTTGACATTTTTACATGTCACTTTTGCTGATGCTTTGTCCAGCGTTGTCTTGAGAAACCTCATCATTGTGGATGAGTACTAATGAAAGCAGTTCATTCCAGATTTTCCAGTCTTCCATGACCTCTGTTTTCCTCATGATCTCTGTTATCTTCTCCCTAACATACTCTAGCACAGTAGCAAGAAACATGCGTGTTCAGACTCAAGTTTTCTCTGGAACTCTTAACAGAACTGATGACATGTATAGGTCACTGGGAACCTACAAACTTTTTTTCAGAAAGAGAGCACATTTTTGTCAAATCATAAGCCACTGGACTAAATGATGATTTTGACCTGTATCCCTACTGCCTAACACTCTTTATAGTAGATGGTTCAGTAAGTGTTTAATGAGTGAATCATGATAAATGGAAATATCTTCAAGCTCCCCAAAACAAAAATGGCAATGCCACTATATGTAGAAATTTGGCATAGTAATTGCTGCATTTAACATGAATAGGCATGGAAGAAGTATTCAACAAGAAATTTAGATTACTCATACTATATATAATCCCTTTTAGATTAAAAAAAGTAAGCAGAAATTATTAAACTGTAAAAAAAATGCAGATACAGAGAGAAAAACAGATGTCTATATCATTCACTTGACAGTTAAGCAATTGCTTTGCCCTTTTTTTGATAGAGGTGTGTGTGTGTGTGTGTCTGTGTCCCATTCCTCTCACCCTAACTTCACCCCAACACAAATAGTTTCACAGAGTATATCTGTCCAGATATTTTA
Source organism: Uropsilus gracilis (assembly GCA_004024945.1). Taxonomy (NCBI): domain Eukaryota; kingdom Metazoa; phylum Chordata; class Mammalia; order Eulipotyphla; family Talpidae; genus Uropsilus; species Uropsilus gracilis. Next base: position 16,254 of record PVHY01001428.1, read on the forward strand.
CTGTACACATATAGGAACACATATATGAGCACAAGTTTTTCATCAAAAACATTTGAAGGCTGGGCACGGTGGCGCGTGCCTGTAAATGACAGTTTATGGAGTCACAGCAGGGTCTGGGAATCGTGGTTCGAGTCCTGCCCAGGGCAACACAGCAACACCTAGTCCCAAAAAATAGCTGGGCATGGTGGTGCGTGCCTGTAACCCCAGCTACCTGGGAAGCTGAGACTGGGGGTTGCTTGAGTCTGTGGTACCCTGGACAACGTGAACCTGCGGTTCCACTCACAAAAATAGCGAGACCTAGTCAAAAAAAAAAACAAAAACAAACAAACAAAAAAGCCATATTTGAGTAATCATTCCCAGCTTGCTTTTTTCACTCTCTACACACCTTTGCACAACTTTCAAAATACATACAAATCTTTATTCTCATGGTTACTTACATATACAAGCTTCTCCTTTGTTCACAATTGGGATCTTATTGCCTTTTTTTTTTTTAGGAGAAGGGCTTGTATTTAATAAGAAATAAACTGATGACTGAAACTAGAAAAGCAAAAAACAGCATAACTTAATAAATAAATAAAATGGTGAATAAATATTCAGATATCTCATAAAAAACTTTAAAGGCAATTTCAGTTTTTCAGTTTAATATTCAGTTTTTCACTAAAAGTAGTGTTTAGTTATATAAAATTCTCTAAACTGTTTTTGGGTGTATTTATGCTTAGGATAAAATAAATTGCAATGTGAAAAATCAATAGTTTTTTCATTTACAGAAATTTTACTATTCCGTATAATAAGGGTATAATAAAAAGGTGAGCTACTAAGAAAAAATGATTACATAAATTTGACAAAGACCAATTTGTAGCATAGAAATAAAACCATTAAAACTTTAACTAAAAACAAGTGGGTAGAAAGTTATTTCACAGAAGAACAAGTGCTATTGCATATGAAAAAATGATGAACTTTATAGTATATTAAATGCAAATGCAGATTAGCACAGTATTTTCTTTGGGCTATCAAATTAGCAAAGATTTAAAAGCCAAATGCTGCCACGTTTTAGAAAAACCAGTGGGTGATAGTAATTGTTTTTTATAAATTCCTTTCTTTTGACGTACTAATTTCTTTTCAGAAATATAGATCAGAGAATTACTAGAAGTACTAAGAATGTATATTAATGCAACATAAATTGGCACAGAGTAGATTCAGCAGCAACTGAAGTGTGAAATGTTAAAAGACAGCTATTAGCGTTTTCAAATAATATTTCATGAAACATTAGCAGATATCTCATAATTTGAGATTTGGTGAAAAAATATATGCAGTATAGTATATACAGAGCGATTCCAATATTCAAAATATGTTCAAACATTAAAGAAAATTGATACTCCTTCTCTCTGAATTATATTGGACTTTTAATAAATGTCCCTCAGCACCACAGGGTTTTCAAGGGTGGGGTCATGTTATTTTGTTTCTGGCACATAGTAGGCGGTCTACTTGTTGCTCAAATAGTGAGTACACAATAGAGAAGTTCTATTTCTGTATTGGCTGAATGAACATGACCGATCACAGAAAGAGAAAAGATCCTAGAAAAGACTGCAACAATTATTGGGACGGTATATACTAGGGAACGATGTCAATGCAACTTTTTTATTATAAGAAGTGTCCTAACACGTATATAAGTTACAAACATGTAAATAATACGAGCAAACAAGAAACGATGTTGTATTATCTGTTACTAATAGCTGGTTAAGCAATTTGAGTTCTCAATTTTAGGAACTGCCCTATGACGCACTTCGATACATGACTGGAGAATGTAACTACGGCGGTAGGGTGACGGATGACTGGGACCGGCGCACGCTGCGCAGTATTCTAAACAAATTCTTCAACCCAGAATTAGTTCAAAATCCAGACTATAAATTCGACTCAAGTGGCATCTATTTTGTCCCCCCTTCTGGTGATGTAAGTATACCCTTCAAGAAAAATAAAAGCAGTAAAATGTGGAACTTATGGTGCAGAAAAATCAAAATTTTCCCTAGGCCTTGATTATGGCTCACACTTGTGTGGTCTTTTCATTCTTACAGGGATTGAGCAAACACCATCATACATGGAGTTAGTGACTTCCTGTCTGTGGGAATGTGAGGGGTATCCAAAAAGTTTCTCATCCATCTCCTCAGTGACCTGGAATTCCACTACTGTAAATTCAGATTTTTGGATTAAAAAGACATTGTTCCCAATTAAAATGGCATTAAGCTAGAGAGAGGTCACAAAATAGTAATAGTTAATATTTATGTTATGCTTAATTATTAGAAAGCAATTACATGCAATTATACAACTAGAGAACCAAATTAACATTGGTGTTATTATGCTATTCCTTTTACAGCTGGGCATGGTGGCGCATGCCTGTAAGCTGCAGTCTAGGAAGTGCATCCGGGGCCAGGGATCACGGTTTGAGTGCCTCCAAGGGCACATTGCAAGACCTAGTTCCAAAAAATATATAGCTGGACGTGGTGGCAGCCTCCTGTAATCACAGCTACCTGGGAAGCTGAGGCTGGGGGTTGCTTGAGTCTGTGGTACCCTGGGCAACGTGACCTGTGGTTCCACAGGCAAAAATAGTGAGACTTAGTCTCAAAAAAAAAAAAAAAAAAAAAAAAAAAGAGAATAGCAAGTTCACTAAGGGTGAATGACTTACCTAGGGCCATTGAAAGTAGAAAGTAGTCAAGAGTCACAGAGCATCTGTCTCAAAGCCAATGTTTCCTTCTGCTTTTTTAGAGTCCTGTCTAGTACAGGTAGTATCTGCCATCAGATTGTCACACAGTAAACCTCTAGACATGCCAGGACAATCAAGTTTGTTCTTATTTATTCCCAGAAGTCAAAAAAGAGCATCTATTAAAAGTTAAACACATCTGCAATAGAGGCATCGAGAATAACCCCCAACTATAATCCTATCATCTTCTGTGATTAATGCTTCCTACAGCCCAATTGATAATGATAAAGAGAAACAACAGTGTAGAGTCTAAGTCTTGATTAGTTAGAGGAAGTCAACTTGAGTAGTCATCATGAGTAATAGTCACATGAGGGAAAAGCAAGATGGCGTCAGGTATGTGGGACCCTACTGTATAGGAAAAACTATCAGTGGCTAGCTATTCCTATTATATATGCTTATGAGAGTTTGCTTGATTTCTTGAGAATCAAGAAAGATATGGAATTTGATGGAAGACCATATAAATAAAATATAAAATGTATGTTCAGGAGCATAAATATATAGCCCAGGAAAATGGAATTTCAGATAATTTTTACTTTTCTCAAATACGTAGACATCATAAGCACATACAGAAAAATCAGAGAAAATAATGTTGTAGTTACTGTGATAAATTAAGAATAGTCATCAGCAAAATGCAACAGAGAAAGATTTCTCTGGGAGAAAATTCAAATGAAGTAACCATGATATTCCCCTCTCTGTTTTAAAATCCTTTTTAATTGAACAGTTTATTTTCTTTTTCTCTCTAAATGTACCCTTTTTTTTTTTTAGCTTTGACTCCAGTTGAAAGAAAATGAAAGATTTCAGTGTCCATTCTAACAAGCTCATCCACTCAATAACTTGTATTGAAAATGATCTCTTGTGAGTAAGAAAGTTCCACAGGATAATTGCCTAACCTTCTGACTCCTTGTTATTCATTTTTGCAGCACAAAAGCTACATCGAATACACAAAGACTCTACCACTAACCCCAGACCCAGAAATCTTTGGGATGAATTCCAATGCTGACATCACTAAAGATCAGGCAGAAACTCAGCTGCTATTCGATAACATTCTTCTCACACAGGTGTGTGATCTGTAGAGGAGCTGACATCTGAGACTGGCAAGCATGTGCCCCAAGCAGCTTGTAGGTAGTCTGCATACAGAGTTCTGTGAAAGTGGGGAACTCTTAGGAAAAGGAGAAAAGTTACACAGATAGCTTATATGTGGGATTAAATACAATTTCTGTGAATATATGGATTTTTATTTAACCTGCCTTTTGATTTAGGGAGAATTTTTGAGTATCCTCCTGCGGCTAATTCTTTAGGTAACACTCCTGGAGCACCTCTGAATATTCTTTGATATCATTCTGCTGAGGGAGTTCATTTTGCATAACCATCCTTTTGGCATAAACCATGCCCCCCGGTAGTTTGTATTATGTCCCTTTTAACAAAAGAAGAATTCCAAAGATGTTTGGGAAGCAGTTGTTTTTAATTGATTACACACACATATATATATAAATATATTTTACATCATTGTTTACCCCGTTTCTCCCCTCACCCTGTCACCCATGAACTGCCATTGAAATCTTCCATGCCCATCCCTCCCCCGACACCCCCTCCACTGTTTTATGCTTTAGTTCTGCATAGTTGTTAGTTTTAACTTTTTCTTATCCTTTTGTTTGTTTGTTTTCCCTATATTCTTCATATTGGTGAGATCATCCAGTGTTTCTCTTTTTCTTTTTGGCTTATTTCCACTAGCATGATTCCTTCTAGGTCCATCCATGTTATCACAAATGCATCAAATTTATCTTTTTTAATTGATAAATAATATTCCATTCTGTAAATATACCACAGCTTTCTGATCCATTTGTCTGTTTGGGGGCATTTGAGTTGTTTCCATATATTGGCTATTATAAATAATGCTGCAGTAAATATCAGAGTACAGGTGTCCTTTTGAATTAGTGTTTTGGTATCCTTTGAGTACATTCCCAGAAGTAGACTTGCTGGATCTAATGATCAGAGATGTTGGTAGGGGAGAGAAGAAGCTAAAAGAACAAGACTGAAAAGATAACACAGTATGCCATCATTGATGGAATGTCTATGGAACTACTAGTTCTGGTCTACTATAAGATGATATTTCCTAATAAGACAAAAAGGATAGGCTGTTTTATATCCATTTTATGATTGATAGATTGAAAGTCAGTTCTTGCCTTAACATAGAAGTATATCTACAGACATGAGTTAAGTAGATCTTTAGGAACATTAGAAACTTATAATACACAAACAACCAATGGGGCTGAACAATGGAGCAAGGGAGGAGGGGAAAGGTGAGGAAGGCGAAGGGCACAAAAGAGTAGGATGGTTAACAGGTGTTAGGGAAGTGGGAAAGCCCCGGGGCAGACAATAATGTAATATAAATATAAATACACATATATATGCAAAATTTTAAAAAAAATTTAATTAAAATTTAAAAAAACCAAAGCTGGTCACGGTGGCTCGTGCCTGTAAGCTTCAGCCTATGAAGCAGCTGGTGTTAGGGATCGCAGTTCGAGTCCTGCTCAGGGCAACACCGTGAGACCTAGTCCCTCCCCCCCAAAATCGCTGAGCGTGGTGCTGCGCGCCTGTAATCCCAGCTACCTGGAAAGCTGAGGCTAGGGATCGCTTGAGTCCGTGGAACTCCAAGCAACGTGAGCCTGCGGTTCTATGGGCAAATAACGAGACCTAGTCTCAAAAAAATAAAATTAAATTAAAAAAAAACAGACATCACAGAGATAGTTGACATTCTCTGTGGATATCTCTCCTATCCTATTCCCCATTATACATTTCCAGAAATAATAATCAGTATACTGATTACAATAATAATAATAATCAGTATACTGGATTTGATGTTTGTCATTCCTGTGATATTTGAAACTTTTAAATCACACATCAGTAAATAATATATTATTTTGCATGGTTATAATTTTGTAATTATGGTATTGTAATATGTATACCTATCTGTATGTAACTTGCTTTCTTCCCACAAAAAAAGAAACTTATAATACACAATAGTCTGACAACAGGACATTTATGGTATTGTTTGACTTTATCTAAACCTGATGGGGTATGTCACATTACAGAATACATAAAACAGTGGGCTCATTCCAACAGAAAATGACTCTGAACCAAACAAATAAGTTTAAATACACATGGGGTATCTTCACAGTATGTAATTAAACAACCTCTTTCAATGTCCTCAAACTCAGACTGGCAAATATAATTATAGTAATGGGTAAATAGTAGAGATTCAGAAATCTCTCACTGGAGTTGCCACAACTCAGAGGTAAAGAGATAGACCAGAACTGCAGCATTTGGAGAGCAAGTTAATGATGAGATCATATTTACATTATGTATTTAACAATATCTTTAAAAATTATATGGAAGTATTGGGGTTGAGATTGTTATTTATGTGGATTCTTTTGTTTATGAATAACTGTCAGATATATTTTTACTAGGAAAATTCAACTTGAAGTATTATAAAACAGGAAGTTATCTAAGAACTATGAAACAGTTAAACACTGTGTTGTGTTTTTGAAAATGAATTCTAGTTATCTTTATTTCTTAAGTAAAAGAAAAATTACCCTTAGAGGATTTCAAATGAACTTTAGTAAAACTCTATGATAAGCCAGTAAAAAGGGGGAAAAATTAACTTAAACAATTAAAAATAACACTAATTTGCCTTGAATTCTCATGATTACTTGGGTATTACATTTAAAATCAATGTGATTTTGGCCTATGAAAGATAAGGAAAAGGAACATTTGTGTTTCTAAAATTTTTTTGAAGGACTAGATATCTGTCGTTTGTTTCCAACAATGCAAAGCTCTTGTTGGAAAACAGTGTTTCTGATCGACATAGTGCCTTGTGTGAATCTCTTTCAAAATACAAATATAAATTGGCATTATCATTCTTTAAAAGTGGATGATTTACTGCTTTTGACCAAATATTCACTATTTTCTTTGATTTCTTTAATTGGTTTTATATATTTACTTTCAGATTCAAACAAAGGTATGTTATATTGGCATATCCCCTTTAACTAGCATATAATTGATACCAACATTAAAATATTTTATATAATTTCATAGAGTCATATATAGGTTGGTGGCAATACTTAAAACCTAAGCTAGAAACTATATAAAATTTTTAGTCTATATTTGTAGAATAGATTCAATATGAAAACCAGAAAATATAATATCAGAGAGAAGACTAAATTACTAGGACTAGAAAATATAAATTTATTTATATTCTAACATTGTTTCTCTCTCTCCCCCATATATAAATTCTGAGAATGTGAAGAGTTTACTTGAAAACACAGATTCATTTGCATAGTGCTGCTTTAAATATAAAAAATAAACATTGAAATAAAACTCCTTTGCTTGCAACGTGAATCACTAAGTTCTGCCTTATTACATAACTCTCTTTTGTCCTCTTGATTCAAGGCCATAACTATAGCTCTACTTTTGGCAACCAGAAGGCATCAGAGTTGTTAGCAAATATCATTTATGGAAAACTTTCTCAAACCAATTCAGATCTCCTTCCCTTGGGTTTTATACCCTTTCTCTCTTGGCCACCCTGCCAAAGTAAATACTTTTTCTCCTACCATCCATCTATTCTATCAACTTTATTATTTTTTAAAATTTATCTATATATAAATTTCACTTCATTGTAATCCCAGGTATTTATCCCCCCCCCCCCCTCCATCCCACCCCTTCCCCTCCTGCCCAAAGTTGTGTACTTCAGTTTGGTGCTTAGCTTGTTTTGACTTTTCCTCAAGGCTTTTGTTTATTTTTTCACTATATCCCATATATTAGTGAAACCATTTGGTTTATGTCTCTATCAACTTTAGTGTGCAGCTTATTTGCTTCCTCTAAGCGCTCTTTTGCCTCTGAACCATACATGACCTTTTTTCCTTTTCTCTAACAATTATTAATCAAAACTCTATCCCCATGCCTGTTATTATTACTTAAAAAAATCTTGTTAGGAGAAGAATCATAGGTGAAAAAATAGCAGAGTAGTGAAATTTACCTTAGCATTTTATATCCAATTATTCTTAGTTCCTTATGAGAACTTTTGATTTATAGTCTGGATTTTTTATAGTCTCGTTCAGCAGAAACTGGTGGAAAATCATCAGATGAAGTAATAAGTGAGGTTGCTGGTGATATCTTGGGTAAACTTCCAAACAACTTTGATGTTGAAGCTGCGATGAGGAGATACCCAACAACTTACACTCAGAGCATGAACACTGTGCTTGTCCAAGAGATGGGGCGCTTCAATAAGCTGCTGCAGATCATAAGAGATTCATGCATTAACATTCAGAAAGCAATCAAGGTAAGGGGAGATGGACCAAAGAAAAAGTGAAATAAGCATATCATTCATTTAGCAAGTATTTACTAGGTTTAGATTGTATACAACTTCTGCCCTTGGTTCCAGGTATAAAAAAAATTCCCTGCCCTTGAAGAGCATATAGAATGCTGGTGATGATAGTTAATATATATGTAAAAATATATAGCATGGTAGATTGCAACTGTTTGTATAAGAATATACATACCAAAGAGTGCCAGGGAGTAAGAAAGACAAAGCCTCTATACCCAGAGAACTTTTAGTAAATGGAACAAAGAATTAAAAAAGGCATATAATTTCAACAAGTGCTAAATTCTATGAAAAAGAATAAAACAAGATGAAGTGACACAAAACCGCTGGGCGGAGAACTCTTCCAACCATTCTGTATCAGGTCCCTCAGAGAAGCAAATAATTATGGTACGATATTTTATAAAATTAAATTATCATATGATATGATTATGATATGAGGGGAAAAGTCATGGAACATTTGAGTGAAGGTGACAGTAATACAGATGTCATGAGAAAAAAAAAGCTTGGCATGATCAAGAAACCCAGGAGGGAAATTGATGTGGTTACAATAGAGTGGGTGTGTGGGAAATGGTAGGCCAGTGAGGAAGCTACAAGCTTCATGAAAACCTCTTCAGTGATGGTCAGAGCCTCGAGTTTTATTCTAAAGTATAAAGGTGAAGAATATTTTAAACAATAAGGTGAAATGTTCACTCTGACCACTGCAGAAAGAACTATTGGGGAACAAAGCTACAGGCAGAGACCAGTCATACAGTGAAGTAGTACAGCTGATTTGGTCTTTTGTAGTAACTTTCATAGTAGAGAGAAATGATTGGATGTAAATTGTTATTGAAAGAGAAATCTGTTAGACTATCTGCAAACTGATGTGATTGTGAACAAGCACAGAATCAAGGATAACTTGTAAATATTCAACTCAAGCAAGTGGAAGAATTAGAGAAGAAGCAGATTTAAATCAAGAACTTTTTTGTTGTATTAATTTTGAAATGCTGGTGGAATCACTGAAGAAGTTGAATTAACTATTTGAATTATACTAGATTGTCAGGGCAGGTCAGACTGAAAATTAATGTCAGTCTGCAACATATCAATTGTATTTTGAAACTAAATTTATAAATTATCACAAATGTTTAGATAGTACTGATGACTATGTATCACTTTAAAGCATCAATACCTTATGATCCAACTCCTATGAAATACTTATGCTTCCATTTCTTTTAATATCCTCTCATCCTCTTCATAGTTCCCTGATTTGAAGAAGAAATTTTAAAAGTTTAACTTGAGATGACTTCTGACCAATTTAGCAATAGAAGTCCATATATTAGATTGACATCTTTTAAGTGAAATGACCCAACTGATCTGTGAAAATTCCATGTCACATTATCTGTTAATATAACAAAACTAGATGCATTTCAAAAGTTTTGACTATAAAATTTTGAAAGCTCAATATACAAACAACCATTTCCCTATTACACAGGAGAAAGCTTTTTTTTAAATAGTTACAAAAAAGGTGTATTCCTTCAATGAATTTAACAAAGGAGAATGTTGAACTTATATTTTAAAAAATCTTCAAAGATCTGTTAAGAAACTTGATCAAAAATGTGAACACATAAAAATAAACATCTTAACTTTGAATTATCAAAAATTCAATCTTTTAAAATGTCAATGCTATTTAAAAAGGCATAAAAATATAACTATGTTCAGTTTTTGTTTACTCTGCAAATATTTTAATATTTAATAGTACCCAGTATTGATTTGGGTTGCATGAGTCAGGAATTCTCATATGCTAATGAACCTCTTTTGAGGTTGGCAGTATTAATAAAAAAGTGAAATTCCCCTTATCCTAAAGATACATTTCATACACTCATATGTATGCAAAATTACAAGCACAGACATTGTCATCACTACATTTTACTAAGTGATAAAAATTAATATTAATGCTCATTGCTGAAAAATAAATTTTTATACTTGTTCTTTTGCAGAATATTTCAAATAAATGTGTCACTGCTTCATGAGCAAAATCATTCCCAGAAATAATACTGCACTTATCCTCATATACAACTACCAACCTTAAGGATGTTTTCTATACATGTTTATTATTATACTTAGTGTCATATATTTAATGTAGTCCAGTGTGAACATATTCTGTACTAGTCAGTGAAAATTACTTAGATACATTTCAATTAGAGTATGTGTTTTAAATTTAATTTTTTGTTTTAATTATTAAATGAGAATAAGAAACAAAAAATGGATCTCTCATAAGTTCAGTACTAGGAAGAATAAGTTTAAAGACTAAGACCAAAAATGTAGATGAAAGAGAAAGAGGAAGAGTATCAGTAAAGTAACAGAAATGGTCTATAAATCCACTTACAAACTGATTTAAATGGTAGCTATGGGGCACTGACTCCAACAAGCATGTAATATGTATTTCTTTCTAAAGTTCACCTGAAACATTTACAAATACTGACCATAAGAAAAAACATTAAACAAACATCAATAAATTAAAAAGTTTGAGAACTCAGTGGAATTAAGCTAGAACTGGAAAAAAAAAGACAACTAGAGATTACCATATATTAGAAAAGCCAGCAAAACATATCTGAAGGTCAGTATCATGAAAGTTGTGGCAAAGTCTAAACACAGTATAAAGAAAAAAAATAAATTTAAAATTTAAAATTAATATAAATCAATTGAACAAGCAACATATCAAAAATTGTGAAATGCACATTTCATATATGTATGTCCAAAACCAGAAGTTCTCATAATATAGTTTTTAGACTAATAAAAGTGTTAAACTCTGGGTAACTGATCAGGAAAAAGAACTAGCAAAAAGCTATTATCAATAACAGAAAGGAAGCCATCACAATAGATAATTGTAAGTTAAGAGATCTGAATATAATATCACAAGAATACTATACTAATATATTTATAAATTCTTTGGAAAATGCATGTTAGCAAAATTGACACCAGAAGAAATAGAAAATTTAAAGTTCTTTATGTGTTTAAAATTTATATACATAATTCCAAAGCTCCGATGTATTTAGAAGTCTTTTTGTATCTGTTAAGTTTTGATCATCAGCTTACATTTCAGAGTGAACCATTTTCTAGTTAAATGGGCACTTAAGTACATTGGTGTAATAATTGACTGTTGTCTTCATTATAGTGTCATGTGTTTCTCCTTGACTTGGTTCTTCTTTTATGTTTCCTGGAAGGTAAAGGCTTGGTTTCTAGTCTTCAGAATGCTAAAAGGAAAAAGAAATATCAGGGATTGCAGCATTCAATGCACATACAGATTCTTGATCTGATTTCAGTATAATAATTGTGAACTATTTGAGCCTGGCTTACTCCATTTAAGGGATTTCATTTTCCTCCCAGGTTTCATTCATAGTAGATCACACCCAATTTGGGGGGAGAAAATTTGCAGCCCTGTTTTTAGACGAGATCGGGTACATTCAGGGTGGTATGGCCGTAGACTACAGCCCTGTTTTTAAAGTCAGACTTTATCATTATTATTATTATTTGACACCAACTTTCTCCTCTATATTTTATGTTACGGTCATCAATTCCAAATATTTTGGGAGGGTATTCTGCAATGTCTACCCCATTGTTTTTTTAGCTTTGAACTCTTATCAGTTTAGGATCAGGTTTCTCCTAGTACTCTGTCAACTGCTAACAACTACATGCATCTTAGTTCCCCAAATTATGTTGTCATTGTGCTTCTTCCTAGTTCTTTTGCAATTGTGGATATATACATTTTAATATAAAAATACTTCTACTGTTGTTTTAGTGCATTTGGGGAAGGAAACAAATGAAATGTGGAGTTTAACCCATTAAACTTACCTCTACTCCATTAATCTTCTCTAGATGTTAGTTGGAATAATACTGTCAACTATAGAAAATAGTAACAATTACGGCAACTGGCCCAACTGTAAGATAAAATAGGCAGTTTTCAAGGTCATCAGCATTTTCTATCTGTACATCAATAATTATAAGACATAAAGTCAATTAGACTTTATACTGTAAACCCAGGATACTTTTCAGAATATTTGATATTTTCCTAATTTTAAATTAATTGCTATTCCTTTAAGAAACAGAGAGATGTTAGTTGTTCATATATTAGCCAAGGGAGTTAAAAATAGTTTTTGAATGAATAGTGAGTAATCAAGGTCTGATACGGAAAATTTTCAGTGAAATGTTAGATTCATATAGCTCTATTTTTCTAAGTTTAGATCCCATTACTAACTTGTCAATATGAGTTTCTTTCATTTTTCTAAATAACTCAGCCTTACCTAATGATAATCACAAAGGATAATAATGACCAATCATATATGAGAGATTTGTTCATAACCTTACTATCACATTAACTAAATAAATATGTTTCAGGGTCTTGTAGTGATGTCAACAGAACTTGAAGAAGTGGTTAGCAGCATTCTGAATGTCAAAATTCCAGGACTGTGGATGAGTAAATCCTATCCAAGCCTTAAACCACTTGGGAGTTATGTGAATGATTTCCTTGCAAGACTGAAATTCTTGCAGGTGAGCTTATTCAAATGATCATATATTAAGTTTTTTTTATATTTAATTTTCTTATCAGGATGTCTAATATAGCCTTACTCTATTGCCTCAGTGCATTCCAGGCACAGATGATGAATATTTAATATTGTACATTGTTTATGTGACTCTTACATTGCACTGTCAAAGGTAGAATCTCTTTAGGTTAGGAGCAGGTGGTCATGTTCAGTTAAGTTAAACATTCAAGTCAATGAAACTTGAAAAGATAAAACAACTGACTCTGTTGATGTTTCGCAAAATGTTTAGCATTATAGTAGATCACTAGAGAATATCATTTTAGAGAGCTACAGAAGCTATAAAGAAGTAGCATTTCCTTGTCCAGCACTCTTCTAGGTCACAAAATCACTAGGTTGCTGATTCAACCCAAGACAGTAATAACCTCAAGGGCTAATTGTCTTAGAAATGTTGAGTAGGCCAATGCTTGCCTCCTAATTATCTGGCAATACTGGTACTTAACTATGTTCTTATTCACAATTGTATTTATTAGAAATGTTGATTAGCTTCCTAGATACTGTACATAATATATATCAAAAGTTGACTGTGAGATGTTTTACAAAGATGAACTGACTAAACTCCACTTTCAAAATGCAGATACTCCGTTGTATGGAGATTGATACTAATAAATTAAAATTGACTTAGAAACATGAAGACTCTACTTTTGACTTTAATAGAGAAAAATCTATCAAATTAATTTCCTCAGACTGATTTTCATAATTTTCTATTCAGTTATTGTCAGTATTCAACTACTCTGTCATTATAATTTATTATAGGAAGAGAATATCAAGGTATCTTGATATTTATTTAAGTGCTCACTAGCCTGTGACTTCTGGAAGTTCCTTGTACAATATTGTATTTCCACATGTTGGATTTCATTGCACTTTGGCAAAGTAAGAAGTAAAAGTAACAAAGGAATATTCTACTGGATACTAATAACCAGAAAGAAAAAGAAATGTGAAAAACACTACCATATGACCAGACTTTTAGAGATTTTTTCTATTTAAGTACATCACATGATACATTATGCTAAAGTGTATGTTAGATTTTCACTATTTTGTGACACTTGCCTGAAAGAATCACTGAGTATGTATGAAACTGATGTTTGTATCTTCATTCATGCACATTATGATACCCATGCTAGTGCAATGGATATGATATTGAAGTAGGAACAATTTTTGCTTGTTTAAAAAAACCTGAGCATGTGGCTTAGTGTTACCTCATCAATTATTTTCCATGAAATATAGAGGAATTTTTTGGACAAATTTTATTTTAAATGATGTATCTAAAATTGGAAGGCTCTATTGTTAGTACTCTTGTGCTCTGACACACAGCAATGGTATGAGGTTGGCCCTCCTCCAGTCTTCTGGCTCTCTGGCTTCTTCTTCACACAAGCCTTCCTGACTGGTGCCCAGCAGAACTATGCCAGGAAACACACTATCCCCATTGATCTTCTTGCATTTGACTATGAAGTGATGGATGATAAAGAATATAAGAATGCTCCAGAGGATGGTAAGTACTGTAATAGAAAGAGTTGTCACATTTTTTTATCTCAGTTACTAAAAAAAAATTAGTTGTCATGTATGTAAATTATCCTCAAAATAATTTGAGAAAAAATAGGGAGAGAATAAAAAATAAAGCATGAGGATAAAACAATCTTATTCAAGAATATTTGCCCCTTATACTGTATTACTTAACAAAAATTTTATATTGAAATTTTTTTCTGCTAATAAATTAAGAGGACAGTAATCAAAATAACAATATCAAAAATAATGGGCTTTAATCTTACATGGACCTTGGGAAATCAAAATATCACAACATTGAAAAGAAGGAGGTTTTCCTGGTCCTTAAAAAGCATGCCTTTGTAGGTCCCTAAAATGCTTATTCTTCCTATTGTGTATGTCATTACAAAAGTTAATAAAGTTAATAGCTAATAGTAATTTCAATATTTTTTTTTTTTGTCTTAAGTGCTTAGAAATTTCACTACTATGTATCTTGGAGTAAGTCTTAATAGATTTAGGTAAAGGGATGTTCTTTTAGCTTCATGAACTTGTATATTTAGTTACTTCTCCATGTTTGCAAAGTTTTCCTCTATTATTGCTTTAAATTAGTTCTCTTTAGGGTGGGCACGGTGGATCGTGCCTGTAAGCTTCAGCCTATGAAGCAGTGGGGGCCAGGCATCGTGGTTCAAGTCCCGCCTGGGGCCCGTAGTGAGACCTAGTTCCAAAAAAATAGCTGGGCATGGTGGCGCATGCCTGTAATCCCAGCTACCTGGGAAGCTGAGGCTGGGGATTGCTTGAGTCTGGGGTACCCCGGGCAACGTGAGCCTGCGGTTCCATGGGCAAAAATAGTGAGACCTAGTCTCAAAAAAAAAAAAAAAAAAAAAATTAGTTCTCTTTTACATCTAGGATACTCATTTTCTTATATTGCCTTTTCTCATGGAGTAAGAAAATTCTTGAAGTGTTTCTTGATTTATTTATGCTTATGTTTATCTTTTTTCTTCCATCTGGATTCTTTGTGCATTATCCTTTTCAAAGTCACTGATACTCCTTTTGATCTATATTTTCATTGCTTTCTGCAAATTCATGAACTCTAGTTCAACCTTATAAACTCTACCTTATGAACTCTAATTCAGCCTTGTTTATTGCAGTGTTCTTTAATATATAAACAGCTTTATTGCAAAAACACATTTAAGAACAATAAATGCAAGTGGAAAATTTCATTGGAAAATTGATACATTAAAATTAATCATTTCTCCCAGCCACAGATGCGTAATATATCACTAATCTGGCAATTTGTTGAGAATTTTTTATACTTAACAGAAATGACAGGCTGCTGCTTGTCTTGAAGGGAGTTTAGCAAGTTCTGCCAAGTTTTCAAGTTTTTTTTTTGTTGTTGTTCTATAGAACTTTTAAAAATATCTTCTCTGTATAGCTCATTGTATTATATGATGTAAAAGATATCAACAATTAGAAATTTAAGTTCACATGCTCTCATAAAAGTCAAAATAGATTAGCAATATACTAAGACAATATACAAAATACTAAGGAGTATTTGTACTTAAACTAAATATTTGAGAAGGGAGGAAAGAAGTGTTTACATTGGTAAAAGCTAGGAGCACAGAATTGCTTTGTACAACTACTGAATTTCAGATACTGCTTAGCCTCTACATCACATCTTCATAACATATATAGAACAGATAGTACTGTTATCTCCACTATACAGAGGCAGACACTAGGGTTTCACAGCTAGCAGGGTGCAGAGGTTGGTCAAACATCAGGCCACCTGGCTCTTATTCTTAACTAGCTACTTTCTCTAAATTCTGCGTATTTCAGTAGAAGTTTGAAAACATTCCATTTTTCCCTAGAAAAGTTTTCTTGAAGAAGCTATGGTTAATTCTAAAGTATTTTGTTCAGCTGCAAAGTTTTTCCTAAAATTTAATATTATACCATAAAGACAGAGAATGACATTTGAAGTCTCAGTGTTGCTCCCTCAAACATATATTTTTGAAAACTATGAAAATGTATTAAATCATTGCCTAAAACTTAGTCTAGTTAATAACTAATGTCAAACTATTGAATTGCCCATTCACTAAAATTAGACATTGTACAACATAGATGGCATTTCTTTTTACAATGATTTACTAGTTTAACCCATTAAGAAATAATTATTAAAGATGCAAATTCATTAAAATTCAAAATTATTTTGAAGACAGTAGAGTAAGACTGGAACACAACTTTTTAAGGCATCAATAAAAACTTTTTAGTATTCCAAGATCACGTATCTCTCAGTTAAGTAAACCATTTTACTTTCTTATATTGTATACACATATTCATTTTCAACAATAAGAATGGATATCTACAAATTAGCCTAATTTATATTCTAGTTTCTCCTTCCTACTTATGACCGGAAATAAAATGAAATTCCATGCAACAGCTTGACACAATGGATATTTCCTAAGGAATAACTTTCTAGTGGAGTTTAGTGAGGGGAGTGGGAGGGACATAAATCCCACCTGAGAACAGCTAGATCCCACCTGGAACTGTAGTCTGTTAGTTTGTTTCTTTTTCTTTACTCCGCCATCAGCCTCACCCTAGCACATGTATCTGCCTCTGAATTCTGGGTACAAAAGTTAGTCTTATTTATCTTAAAAGATAGTGAAAAGTCTCACTTTTAGGCCACAAGCAGTTGTATATCTACTTAGATTTGGCATCATGCATTCTAGATGTTTTTCTGTAAAGTCCCCATTATCCAAATTACTGACTACAACTAGGTAAATGCTGGGTTCCCAATGAAGAGTATTATATAGCAAGGAGGAGGCAGAAAATAACAAACAAGAGATGAACTGGAGAACAGGAACTGCACTATGTGCTTCACTCACTATACTTCTCATATAGCAAAAAGGGTGAGAGTGAGAGCAACTGTGAAACAGAATCTGGTTACCACCTGTTTGTCTTTTTCTACCTTGTCTTTTCCATAAGGCTCTTACTGACCTTTGAAAGAAACACATTTGAATATCCCCATCACATTTCCTTTATAATTGTTACTGGGTTGGAGGAAACTTGCCACCTTTTTAGGTGTTGGAATGAACTGTTCTGTTTATATATATATGATCTCTCTTCCCCAAGAGAGGAATAGATCATGTAACTGGTTAGAGCCTAAGATTTACTGAGCTGTGCTTTTAAGTCAATAGGGTCAGCATGGTAAGCTGTGCTCTTGCACTTGTTTGTAATAGCCTCTGCTTTTCCATATCCCCTTATTCTCTTATTGTGATTGTTTGCAGGCTTTAGAATTGTACAGAAAGATTAGTAAGTAGGATGAGCTCTGCAGACATCTCTCCCTAATCAGGGACACCTTCCTCACTGTTCCAGGCTCAAGATACATTTTGGTGCTCAGAGTAGTTATGTGGGAAATTATTGAAAAAGTTCTTTGCCAATTAATAGGTTCTTTTTTTAAAATTCCAACTGTACTTTCTGTCAATTAAGACCTAGATAGGAAAAAGGGTAAGTCTTCCTCCAACATCCATTACGGGTCTATTTACATGTGACTTTTTACATTTAACCCCAAAATTAATCAAAAAAGTCAATCCCTTGGTTACTTGAACCATATTTTCAGTTTTAATAACCACAGGCTATCATAATGGAAAACATAGATGCAGAAAATGTCCATCATTGCATAAAGTCCCACTGGACATACTGCCCAAGTGGATCTTTATGTACTATTTTTTAAAGATGTTTTCACTACTTTTAACTGATTTGATTCTAATAATTCTACAAGGTAGACAAAGCAGGCACTCTTGTTTTACAAGTATTTTCCAGTTGTTCTGCCGATAATAGGTCTAAAGTTAAATTGTTCAAGGTCACACAGCAATTAGAAGCTAAATGGGGTCTTGCTAAATAACCACATTGCTTTCTATCTCAGTATAACAACTACAATGAGTGTTTTTATGTGCAGTACTTTAATATTCATGAACCTTTTTACAAATGGTTGGCCAGAAATGACTGAGCTTTATTGATTTCCTACTATGTGTTCTTCAGTTGTTACTGTGTGATAAATTCTAGAGAAATTTCATCCATCTGCCCTCTATATAAACTAGAGAGCTTAGAGTGAGATTTAAAAGGTAGTGACACTGAGGGAACTGAGGAGTATTTTGTTCACATACTGATCTAGAAGCCAGTGGGTTATAATTACATTAAGAACTTTTCTTGCAGATTCCATGGCCTATAACATATAATTGTTGGTCAATTTGAAAAATAAACTTAGTGGTGTTCACACTAACTGGTAACTTTCCATAAAATTCCCTTCTTTTTCATATCTAATTTTACTAATAAATGACTTGACAAAGCAGAATATAGATATTCTTGAAACATGGATGTCAAGACAAAGCAGTCAGAACATTGCTTTCATTTTAGAACAAACCTTTATGCTGTGGACCTAGTTATCACTTGCATAGTGTTTATTCGCAGGAATTTCAGATTCAGAACTAAATCAATACATATATTCAAGGTGTTGTATTAATCTGTTTCTTTTATATTTAGGTGTTTTTATTCATGGATTATTTCTAGATGGAGCTTCCTGGAATAGAAAGATCAAGAGACTTGCAGAATCACATCCTAAAATTCTTTATGATACAGTTCCTGTGGTTAGTATTTTCTAGTTATTTATGTACAGAGAGGTTATTTTACACATGCAGCGTACACACACGCAGTCAACTCTTATTCACAGTAATGTGTTTTACAAAGTTGCTGCCAGCACTGACTTAATGAATACTGGGTGAGCGCTACTAGGAGTAAATATAAGGATAACATTTCTGTGATCCGCTGATTACTTTTTTTTTTTTTTTTTGAGACTAGGTCTCACTATTTTTTGCCTGTGGAACCACAGGCTCACATTGCTCCGGGTACTAGATTCAAGCAATCCCCAGCCTCAGCTTCCCAGGTAGCTGGGATTACAGATGTGCACCACCATGCCCAGCTATATTTTTTTGGAACTAGGTCTCCCTACATGCCCCCAGCGGTACACGAACCCTGGTCCCTGGCCCCGGCCATGGCTTCCTAGGCTGCCACCTACAGGCATGAGCCACCATATCCGGCCCCGCTGATTACATTTTTGTTGACTGATCAATACATAACCTTTTTAAAAAATTATTTTAAAGGCCTTACTTAATATGTTGTTGATTCATTAACATTGAAGTCACAGCCAACAGTACTGCAACTCATGTCTGAACAATGCTTACAGTACTTTCTCCGTAAGGCATATGGTACATTTGGGAGCCATTTTACAGTGAAATTACCCCCAAAAGGAAAAAGCTGTAGAAAACTAAAACTCACTAGACCATTGGAAGTACTTGGTCACAATTCTGAGATAACATAGTAGATGGAATATCATCAGATTCAACCTCAGCAAGGAATGTGATTAACGGTCACCAGCAGGTTTTACTATTCTAATCATGCCTGCGAATAAGCATGAAAACACCAAACTGATTTAAGGATTCTGTGTAAATGCCAGTGATAGACATATTCACAAAAATGGAATTAGTAACGGGCTTTGACCCTAAATTTGTCAACTGTATATATACATATATGCTTTTTTCTTCCATGTACTTTGCAAATTTCAAGATTATTATATGAAAACCACCTTGTGTTGTTTTCCTAGTGCTAACTATATAAATATGAAGTTTTTGTTACTGCATCAGGATTTTCCCCACCATTCAAAGGATCAGGAATGGGGCGATAAAATGTAGGCTCTGGGAGTCACATAAATTCTATCTCTGAAAGGAGAGGTAGGCAACATCCTACAGAGCAGTTCTAAGGGAACAGTTGAGTAAATTGCAAGCAATCTGTTACATACACTGTTACAGTGGCCAGCGAAAAGTTTCAAATACAAGATGAAAATTGAAAATCATAGGGCAGATGTTTGCAATTACTGAGTTCAGATCCAGTTAGGTTTTTTTAAAACCCTATGGCAGCTATTAGGTAGCTTGCAGTGAGTAGTTGAAGAAATGTATTTCTAAGTGGAAATTCTGAGTAAGAAAAATTCTCCTGAAAAAATCCCACTCTGGGCTGAATGTACCCAACTTGAATATTGTAAATGCTTATAGTGTAACTATATCT
This sequence comes from Uropsilus gracilis, assembly GCA_004024945.1. NCBI lineage: Eukaryota > Metazoa > Chordata > Mammalia > Eulipotyphla > Talpidae > Uropsilus > Uropsilus gracilis. The sequence continues at coordinate 36,556 of PVHY01001428.1, forward strand.
GAAGACCTGCTCTACACTCCAAAATTACATTAATCTGTATCCCTTTGTTTCACCGAGAAACCTATAATGGCTCTGAACTATTATCAAGGCACCACTTTTAGGATTGCTTTTACTACTACTGAAAAGAGGAATTCAATTAAATTCTAAAACTTTACTTCACTGCTGTAATCATAGGATGATCTTTATCCTTACATAGATCAATTGGCCCCAAAATCTTATTTTTGAGGCTGATGAGGTTCAACAATGCTTAATATTCTAGAAACTTTGTTTTCAAGGGATGTGTGTCTACCATATAGTTATCAAGGGATGCAACAATGTTTTAGCACAAGTAATAACCCCTTTAAAATAGTTGTCTAACAGGTGATCTAATATTCTAATTGGCAAAAATTCTTTTAGTTTTTTAAATTAGTCTGATTAATAAGGCACAATGATTTTGATTATTGGTGGTGGCAGTTCCTGCCTTTGAAAATTTCTCATTTCCCGCTCAACTCCCCCACAATAAATATGGTGGAAAGGTGATGAACAGATAGGTAATGTGCTTGTATGAGAGTGAGCCTCTTTTCTCTTTAAATTTCTAAACTGGTTCTGAAAAGTAACCTCTGAGAGTCATAAAAATTGAGTCATGGTACCACTATTTAACAAAATCTATTTAGGCCACAGAAGTCTGTGGAGATAACTAAGTTTAATATTTTATTAGATTCAAATAGGTTAAGTCTAACAGGCTTGACTTCCAGTTTGTGCATTTTCTTCCAGATGTGGCTCAAGCCCTGTAAGAAGGTAGATATTCCAGAAAGACAGCGTTACACTGCTCCACTGTATAAGACAAGTGAGCGAAGAGGAACATTATCCACCACAGGCCATTCTACCAATTTCGTGATTGCCATGACTCTGCCCTCTGACCAGCCCAAGGAGCACTGGATTGGACGGGGTGTAGCCTTATTATGCCAACTTAATTCCTAATTAGAAGATAATGGTTTCTCTTTTCCTATTGTTAGATGGCTAAATAGAAGAACTACTCACTGTTTAAATGACTCTATTGGTTTACTCAATCTAACTCCAGTTATAAACTTTTATGTGCAAATGCAGCCTACATTTAATTTAAAATGACTCATACTTTCTTGTAAGTAACTGGTCTGAAATAAAAACTAAAGACAATACACTGGTATATTTACTGTTTTTGAATAACTTTATTTTGGGAGAGTTCCATTAGCATTAGGAACATACATAAAAGGACACACCACTTTTGACAATGAAAAAAATAACAGCATTTGATCATTTCCAGCTTTATAAATTTTTTAAAAATGATTCAGTTACAACCAACAAAAAAAGTTTAGATATTTTAGCAAGTATCACCTTGCAGGACCATAATCACATTTAAGCCACTGACTTACTGTTAATGGAAAAAATTCACACTGCATCTAGTTACTATAGTATTTCTAAGCATAATCACAGCTGATTGAATGCAATGTGATGTACATCAAAATTCATATGGATGTCACACAGTGACAGCATTGTACACGTAACATTAACGACCTCCAACAAACACATGTTAAATTAGACTGGTCAAGCTAAATGGAATGTTGGAGCCAAACAGAAATGTAGTGGAATTCAGATTGTCTAGTAAGACTTGAAATTATACATTAGAATGATGTGAAAACTAAATACTGGTGGAACCCTAACAAAATACTAGCAGCAACTGTTATAGCCTCTTAAAAGATTAAAAAAATCTAGCAAATAAAGATAATACCATTTTTTAGAGAATATATAACTTTATATACTTCAGCATAACCTACTTGCATTTATCTAAGATTTGGGGTATATTCCAGCTGTTGCTTTTCATAAAAAGTTTTAAAACCAAGCAGATTTAATGCTGGAATGCAGAATCCTCCTTAGGTATAAAAACTCAAAAACGTAACAATATATCTTGGTTTAGAAAGCAAGATATTTGAATCACTTGAAGTTGGCAGTACGAAAGAAAATATCAGCACCTTGTAGCTAGGCTGCTTGAAGGGACAAGCAATGAGATGAGGACTGTCCTAATTCAGTGCCCAATACTGAAAATAATCTATATATGCATCCACTTGTTACCAAGGCCATGAAAAGTGCCAGAAATAAGCTTTCAACTTCATGAAATTAAGGAAATAACACCTAAGCTCCCTTGCGTACAGCATAAAGAAGAAACACTGGCGACACTCTTCAACACCTGGGATATAGTGGTGTACCTGTGCTGCTCTCAGTCCTGTTTTTTGTTTGTTTTAAAATTCATGGAATAAGAGAAAAGGAATCAGCGAAAGGAGGAGTACTAAATGACAACAGTTCAAATGGAATGAAAAAAGTTTGGCTCTTAAAATATTTGAACAGTAAGTTTTTAAAGCAGCTACATAGGTTGCCAAGCAGATCAAAACAAAGCTGCCTGCACACATTTCAAACACAGTTCACCTGGCATAAATGAAGAGCATGTGGCACAAGATGTAAACGGAAAGCTACATGCATATGACTATTACTACAAATTATTAGGCAAACTTTAGGATAAATGTGGCTTGCACTTCTCACAAATCATTCACAATTATGGTAGGAGAATAGGGCTCTCAGAAGAGATGAATCTCTATCAGGCACCAACAGCACATTCTTGGCACAAAACGATCAAGTTATTTCAGTCGAGTTATTGAAATATATATCCCATGTCACTCAGAATCGTGACAGTCATGTTGTCCGCAGAGCTTATCCTTGTCACTGTTTTAACTGACACCATGTACAGCCTGTGGACACAGTGAACATGAATTTTCACCTTTCAGTCTTACTGTCAGCCACAAAGTATTTACTCTCTTGGTTCTAATGCCAAACTGGTACAGCAACGCGTACACTTAGAACTTAAATTTCCCAAATAACTAGTTAGTTAGAGTAGGAAAATTGAACATTTAGACCATATTGGGTTCTTCGTTTCGCTGATATTTTCTAGAGGGTTACGATTTTAACAACAATTGAAAAAACAAAAACAAAAACAAAAAGCCCACACATTTTACCACATGCTCCAACCCCATCTCCTACCAATAACCCCCAAACAAAAACAAAATTAAAGTTTGGGAGAAAAAGAAAAAAACCAAACACCAAGTATAATATTAATACAAAGAACCATTATGAATCTTTCATTAAACTGAAGCTCACACAAACATACAATCACCAATTTCAGTAGTTTAGGCTGCAAGTTTAAACACTATGCAAATATATACAAAAATAGTAACTCTAGATTCAAGAATAAGGGCGTTTCCCACTGCTAAATTCATACTCTAATGCAGCCTGAGTTTTCCTCCTCTAGTTCCTATAATCTACGCAGTTGCAAAATTGTGTCAAGTTGATCCCTATTACCATATGTATATATGTAGCTGAATTAAAAGACACTACAATTCATTTTTCAGCACAAAGAAAAGTCTGTCCAAAGTCCATTTAAAATATTTTCAAACTTTAAGTGATTTTTTGGTTCAATTTCTATTTCTGCATAGCCACAGAAGTTCTACTAATAAAGAAACTACTTTAGTGTTTTATATGATTATTTTTTAAAAACATCTTAATCAAACCTATGTCAATATTGGTTCATGGAGTCCCATTTTCTCCTTTATCCCAAACTTTATATTTGCAAAGACCCCTTCATGCAGGGAAAAGAGTACTGAGCACCAGTCTTTCGTGGTTAGGCTCAAATCTATGGAACTTGTAAGTAGTGCAAGCCACTGACTTTTCTTTGAGCAATGTGCATACAGTACAAGAAAGAGATGCAAAGCTGCATGGAAACATTCTGGTAATCAACAGTGATTACTGGGAATGGTCAAAACTGGATGGCAAACACAATTTTGTCTTCATAGAGAGCGATCACCAGCATGATGGCAAATCCAAACAACAATCCTAAATTCTGAAGAATGAACTGCCCCACCGGACAAAAGCCATGTTCTTCATTGTCACCATCACCATGCAACATTTCTGGAAGCTGGAAAAAAATTCAGATATTTACAAGTAGTTTTTATAATATTCCGCTCAAATACCTTTGTTATGTAAACTAAGAGCTAAAGCATAAATACAAATAAAACTGTTTTACTGAACACAATGTTAACCATAACAGATATGTTAGTCAAACACACAAAATTTTGTGTTCTAGCTATCTAATACGTAAACACTAAATCTGTTTCTTCCTCACCCCCCAATAAAGGCACACATTATAAGCTCTATTTTTAAACTTTCTTACCTTCTCAATTCTAACATTTACTTTAAGGTAAGTATAAGAAACTTATTGTAAATCAAGGTCTCAGAAGATGACAATTCCTACATTGCTATACATTAAGCACAAAGAAAATCAAGATTCTTTTGGGAATATCTAATTCAAATTGATGTCATTTCCTTATTCTTTTCCATTTCCAAGTGCACATGACACAATGATAAGCATTTATAGACCATTCTAAATTTGCAACTTCTGTGCCCTTATTATTTCCACTGTCCATTGACAGACATGAAAAGTATCAGCAAAGTTTTAGAGCATAACTATTAACAAATTATACATAATGCCTTCAGTGTGCTTTATTTGCTTAATAGTGATAGTTTAAAAATTCAAAAACTTTCAGTTATTTAAAGGCATATCACATTTAAAATTTATGGTCTAAATTCTAAAGTATGAATATATACTACTTATTACATTTAAGAATAATCCAAAGTTCAGAGTTAAGCTTAAATCTTTAACATATCTAAGTAAGAATTGTTCTTCAACAAATCAACATATGTGTGCCTTACTACAAACACTTTCCATCCAAATCTTATCAAAATTGTGGATGAACTGCTATCTTCAGTTTCCAATTTCATGAAAACATAATTCATGCTTTCAAAAAATATATACAGAAAGATGACACTGATGTGTTACTGTCCACTAAACATTTATTTTGGGTTTAAAGAACAAAGTATAGTGTTAAGTGCCTAAATAGAAAAAACATTATTCATATTAAATTATAAGTACAAATGGCTAAAACACCACCCTTATAGTGCTACAATGTATTTAAAACCTCCTGAATATCCTATTAAAGAACTACTCTATACTGGGGATCTACTCTTGTTTAAAAGTCTGTGACTAATGGAAGCTACTGCTAAGAAGTGAAAGAAGTCATGACAAACAACAGATGAGTAACTATGACAGAGACTAGATGGCCCACCAAAGTATAAATAAATACTTTGTATATGGATAGACCTTTACAGCAAGCTTGTCTTCTCGGGCTCAAGACTAAACTCATTATATATGATTCTAGCAAGATAATTTGTCTACTTCTTTTCTCCCCTCTTCCTCCAAAATTTGTCACAAAAAAATCTTAATTTTTTTCTTTTTTCTTTTTGGAGACTAGGTCTCGCTATTTTTTCGTGGAACCGCAGGCTCTCATTGCCCATGGTACCACAGACTCAAGCAATCCCCAGTCGCAGCTTCCCAGGTAGCTGGGATTACAGGTGTGTGCCACTATGCCCAGCTATTTTGGGGGACGAGGTCTTGCTGTGCTGCCCCGAGCGGGACTCGAACCACGATCCCTAGCCCCAGCCGCTTCATAGGATAAAGCTTACAGGCACGAGCCACTGTGCCTGGCTAAATCTTAAATCTTAAGTTTCTTGATATTTAAAACTAAGCAAAGGGACAAGACAAACCCGCTAGAATAGACACCGTGCCTTCCCACATTCAATTATATCCTAAATGCCATCAAAACCATAGTAAAGTGCCAGTTGATATACTGTTTAAACCTTTGAATGGTATTTCCTATTGTTTACAAGACAAGCTCTGATCATTTCAGCAAAAGCATGCTGTATGAATGTCATAATGTGGCTAACAACTTTCTGATGACTATTAATATAATTTTAAGCCATTTTTTTCTATTTACCACTTGAAAAGAGAAAATTTAACAGCATTTATAAACATCTCAAATATATATGTGCGTAGTTTGCTCCCTTGTTGTTCAGGGTATTTCAATTTAACTGTGGCATTATAAATATTTTTAGAAGATTCTATTTTCGCTTACTTCCTTACCTATTTAACTAGCAGTAGTCATTTTAAGTGCTTCCTAAAGGTACAGCTGAGCAGATTCATTGGCAAAGTATAATGCTATTATTCTGCTCTCTCATGTGCCCTTTCATATTACTCTTAATCAACTTTTCTAAGTTCTCTAAGACTCACTTCACATTTCCCATTCCAGAAAATCATCCCTAGTCCTGGCTCATCAATTAATCAGCTTCTCTTTGTAGGTTCCACAAATACTGTTGATATCAAAAGAGCTCAAACTAATGGTTATGTCATTAAACTATATAAGTCGTCACTGTAAAGTCTCTCAGTCTTTCTATACCTTTAGCTTCCTATTAAGAACTAGCACATTTATTCTTCTTTCTACACTGACAGCAAACTGTATTTCTAGCAGTGAGTATGATGAACAGAGCTGACATCCCAGTAACTCGATAAATGGGTACAATGTTTACAAGAGTAAGACACAAACCAAAAAAAGGATGAAAAAAAGTTGGGATAGAGGAAGTGAAATAACAGGTTGGAGATTGAAATTTTAGGCATGATGTTTCACAAAAAGTGGGGATGGGGAACTAGAAAAAAAAATGTCTACAGGTAAAATATGCCAAATGGAGTGATCAGCAAGAGCCAGAGGGAGGCAATAGTGTAATGGAAAAATGAGCAAAGGGAAGGAGTGGAAGTGCTCAAGGTAGATGGAAAACCTCTAGGTTTTTCAAGGACTCTTAATGTTCTTCCACTTAATAAAATGGATAGAATTAAAAAACACAATGATAGGATCTTAAAAAGATCACTCAAAGGTACTGATACAGAGTGTGGTGGGCAGTGCCAGGGCATAAGAATGAAGAACAGTTAAAAAGGAAAAATGATTTGACTTAAAATAAGAATAGAGGGAAGAGAGGTGGTTAGGAGATGGACCCCTCAGAATTTAGGGACAAAGCAGACATGGGGAGGAGGACTGAACTTTGAATTAAAGTCTGATATTCAAGGTTTTGACCTGAGCATGTAGAAGAAAGGAATTATTATTACATAGAAGGTATGGTGCAAAAAGTGGAACTGGAAAATCTCATGAACTGGATTTTCAAAAAAAACTCCAGTAAAAAGCTTTTAGAAATAATACAGTAAAATTAACATATAAAATCTGCTGTGTTTCTATACACAAGTAATGAACCAGCAGAAAGAAAAGACAGGAAAATAATTTTATTTACAATTATATCAAAAATATTACTTGGAATAAATTTAAATGGGAAAAATTGTTCAAAAAATAATGATCAGACATTGTTAAAAGAATTTAAAGAAAAACAAATGGAAAGATATCATATTCTTATGTATTGAGAACATTAGCAACATTAAGAGTTCTGTGTTACCTAAAATAATATACATTCAATGTAATTCCTATCAAAATTTCAATGACATTCTTCACAGAAATAGAACCCCCCCCAAAAAAAATCATGAAATTTGCAACTATACAAAGACCCCAAGGAGTAAAAGCACTTATGAGAAAAGAACAACAAAATGGAGATACCATGTTACCAAATTTCAAGCTACACTGTAAAACTATAGTATCCAAAATATAAAGAATTAAAAGCAGGCATACATAGAAATCAACAAGTGGAACTGAAAGCCCAGAAATAAGTTCACAGATACATGGGCAACTAGTTTACAATAAGAAAGCCATGAACATACAATGGAGAAAGTCTCTTGAATAAATGGTATTGGAAAACATGGACTGTCACAAGAGAAAGAATGAAACCAGCTAACAGTACACATTAAACATCAATAAAATTGCAGAGACTTGAATGTAAACCTGAAACCACAAATACAAAGAAAACAAAGGTGATACACTCCATGACATCAACGTTAGTGATGCTTTTTAGGAGTACTCAAATGGCAATGCAAACAAAATCAAAATTGACAAATGAGACTAACAATCTAAAAGGCTTCAGCATAGCAAAAAAAAGTATTACCGCCATCTTTCTGAATGGGAGAATTATCTGTACATCACACATCTGACAAGAGGTTAATATCTAAAAATATCTGAGGAATTCAACAACAAAAAGCAAACAACCCAATGGAAAATAGGCAGAGCATTTGCTACAATATGACAGAATTTAAGTGAAGTTATCTGATATATCCTACTAGGAAGAAAAGTTAACCTAACAACTAGATGGGAAAAAAAAGTAATCATATTGCTAATTCTACAAGTACCTTCTCACACAGCCTAACATATTTAGGATAGTAAAGTAAAATTAAAATAAAACTAATTGTTAGTGTTTAGACGTATTAACTGTAAAGTCAGAAAGAAGGGAAATTATGTAATTACATACTCTTAGATAAACAGGATTTTCTGCAGAAGACTGGCTTACCTCAGGTCTGAGTATTTCTTGTTTGCCATAAAGCAACCTGGGATATTATAAAAATCTCCAAAGTAGTATAATTAGTTCTTATATCTTTACCTATCATCCATGACTGCTCGAACAGCAACATTATTAGGACAAATATTTTTACCACCTTGACTGATTTTCAAAGAACTCCTCCCACTTAAGTATTTCACCAACAGATTATTTAGGATATTACTTTTCTTTCTTTTTTTTTTTTTTTTTGAGACTTTTGAGACTAGGTTACACTATGTTGCCCCAGGTAGTCCTGATCCCACCGACTTAAGCGAGCCCCAGCTTCAGCCTCCCAAGTAGCTAGGATTATAGGTGCATGCCACCGCACCCTGCTGTTTTTTCAAGACAAGGTCTTGCTATGTTGCCCGGGGTAGTCTCGAACCCATGAACTCAAGCGATCCCAGGCCCCTTGTCTCCCAGTGCTTGGACTATAGGTGCAAGCCACCACACCCAACCAGATATTATATATCTTAACAAATGAGTAGTATTTTTTAAGATAGTCTTTTAAACTATATTCAAATATTTCTAGCCGGGTATGGTGGTGAGTGCCTGTAATCCCAGTTACTTTGGAGGCTGAGGCTGGGAATCACTTGAGTCCATGGGTTCGAGACAATCCTGAGCAACATAGTGTGACCTAGTCTCTTAAAAAAATTTTTTTCTTCCATTTTTAGAAGCTGCACTGTTTATATATCTAATATAACAAAAGTTATAAAATACCTTACCATGTCCACCAGTGCTACATAGAGAAACATGCCTGCAGTGACCGCGAAGATCCAAAGTGTGATGTTATTGGCATACTGACCAACAGCAGTGCCTATGAGCATGCCTATGTAAGCCATCATGGCAGAGAGAAGGTTGTACACAATTGCTTGCTTTACAGTCATGCCTGCTTTAAGAAGAACGGCAAAATCTCCTGCAGTTAAGACATAATGAGAAAGTTTTAAAAACACAGGACTTTATATACAAACAGAGAAAATTAATAAAAATATTAAAATGATGAACTTTAGCACTATTTTATGATGAAATCTGACTCATATTAAACTGAATCTTAATGCATGCAAAAATTTAGGAAATCTCAAAGGCATGATGCTGAAAGAGAATACAGGTTACATAGGATTCCATTTACATGATATTCCCAAAAAGAAAAAATAAACAGTTGTGATGGAAAACATTCAGTGGTTTCTACAGGGTACAGCTGGGAAAGGAATATGACTATAAGGAGATATAAAGAGAGGCTTTGGGATAACAGAACTATTCTGTGCCACAGTGCATGGCAGTGGTCACAAAAATCTATATACATGTTACAAATAAAACTGTACATCTAAACACAAGATTAATTGCAGTATGCAATGCAAATGAATTTTTTAAAAGAGCAGTAAAATGAAAAAAGAACTTGACTATCAACAGATAAAAGAATCAGAATTAGAAAAGTAAAATGATTACTCCAAAAGGTCAGTATTTGCCAGTGTCAGTCAAGATTGTATCCTAAATTCTTTAATCAACATCCAGTTCACTTTCAGGGCATCAACATTAACCTTTTATCATTTATGAAGACAGACTGCCTTAAGTACATTTAGGATAAGTACATTTATATAATCTGGAAATTTCACTGATTTTTTTCTGAAAATACAGAGTTTATGTGGTATATGAAATAAAATTAAAGTGAGTCAACAGCAAAATCTAGTAGTAAAGTTAAGAAATGGTTACCTATTTTTAAAATCATTCCCAGTGATCTAGTTTTAAGTCATAATAGCTGTTTCTGAATACAAAGATAACAGAAAATAACATTTTAACATAATCTAGCTTACAATTAATAACCTTTGCTTCAGCCATTTTTTGTTTTGACAGCTCTAATATTTGGAGGGATAAATGATAGAAGTTTTAGAGCTGACTAACTCTAAGAAAAACTTTAAGATTATATTACCTAACTCATGTGGCAGTTCATGACAGAAGACCGCAATAGAAGTACTGATTCCTCCCGTCAATCCAGCACTGAAAGCTGCTCCTGAGGTAAGGGGAAAAGGAGAAAAAAACAAGTGTCATTTACTGATCTTCTGTTTTAACATTTTCATTAATAGAAGTACAGTCTCTTCCAGCTACCTATATTAACTTTACAATAAATGGTTGACTTTTTTTTAACATACTATAGTTTTTGAACATTAATAATAAAGGGGTAATACGTGTAGGACAACCAGGGCTACTTAAAAATATTTCCTATTAAATTAAATTCTCTATTTGCTTGGCATTCCAACTCACTAGTAGCTGCTCAGGAATGACAGCTGTCAGTGTTACACTCACTGACAAGTAGTTTGATGCTTAATTTTAAGTCACATCAATCTGTGATTTCACTCAATTAAATGGCTATTATCTTCATGCAAATTTTTCTGCATCTAAGGCACAAGCAGTACAAAGCATTATTTGTAAGGTGGCCCTGAGAAGTGAGATTAGAGGTATAAATGCATCCCATTTTATTAAAAATATTTTTTATTATAGAAAAATTATTCATCCTTTAACATTAAGTCACTGAATATTTAAAAGTAAAGTCTTGCCCATCTAAAGTAGAAAAAAAAATAATCTATTGAGCAATTATTTGAGTCTAGATATTAAAAAACTCATGTCTTAAAAAAAAATCATGTCTTGATCACATTCATTATTTTCCTAAACTAGCAACATCACTTTTCAGTAGCAAGATTCCATTTTAATATTTGGCACAGATTTTTTTAATTACAAAATTTTTCTTCACCTTTTAAAGATGTAAAATACAAAACTCAATGAATTTAATTTGTTATCAGGGAAGCATAAATATATTTGAAAATATATTAGATAACATTTGTCAATATAATTCCTATGCTTTCCAGTTATTAAAAATGTTATTACAGACATTTGTTCACATGTTCAAAAAAATTCCAGTGAAGTGATACCTTATGTCCCCCCCTCAAAAAAAACTTACATAAACATTAACATAGTGTTTGGAAAAACCAAACGTATTATAATTCAGAAGATCAGTACTGAAAATGGCCTTGAAAAAGAACATGCTTTATTTAAGTACTTACCAATTGCTAAGCCATCACTGAAGTTGTGGATGCCATCCCCCATAATTACCATCCAAGCTATATTAGCTATTCCTGTTTCCTTCAGGTCTGATCCAGAATGACAAGGACCATGTGAATGGTGAGAGTGTTTGTGGTGCCACTGGTGATTATGCTTCCTTAGCACAGTTTTACTCTCATCATGGTGGTTATGTGTAGCAGCATGGAGATCATGCTCATGAATGGTATGTAATCCATCGCTGTGAGAATGGTCCATTATTTTTTCTTCATCTACACAAAGATAATTTTTAATAGGGGATTCTTGTTGACCTTCTAAATCTGTCAGTTCAGTTTCATTAAGTCGATCTTCAGAAACAACTGAGTCATCAGTTCCTATATTTAATAGCAAAGGACATGTTTTACCAAGAAATAAATGAATGCATTTTTGTTAATTTAAACCTAGACACAACAGCAGGGGACTAAGCATTAAATGAAAGTCTTTCTAACTTCCTAAATACATAAAATATACACATGCACACACACAAACAGGTTTTATGGATACAAAAAATGAACACTTTGGGGGAAGGGGGAAGATGAAACCAACACACAAACAGGTTTTACGGATACAAAAGATGAACACTTTGGGGGGAGGGGGGAGATGAAACCAAGTGCAAGCAACATAAGGAGAACAATTCTAACCTTCTTTCTTGTCATCTAAGACAAAATTCAACTAACTTGCATCCTCCACAACTTCACCTTACACTGCTATTGAACTCATTGCTAGAATGATGTTCATAAGCCCCTAAGTAATACAATATCTGCTATGTGCTTTTATAAAACAAAATTTGAGGTTGCTCTCATTTAGCTTTCAAAAGCCATTATATGAACAAGACACTTCTCAAATTGTATTTCTGGAACAGACCTCTAGAGTGAGAATCTAGTTTGTCTGCCACCTTTTTTCTGCAGAAAATCATTGGTACACTAAGAGGAAAAGCACATGCTCTCATGGAGAGAGGGAAGTTAGGTCAAACAATTTTTCACACAAACTGTAAGCTGCCTCATTATGTCTATCAGGCAAGAGAATACATCTATGGAGAGGATTTGAGAGGCGTCAGTCTTAACTACAAAAAGTCAGAATCTTCTTGTTCCATGTAGAATTGTTAATAAATAGAGGATACAGATTTTTGCATTTACAAAAAGTAAAACTAACACTAACCTACCACTTCATATCCCTTTTTTTTTTGGGGGGGGGGGGGAGTTTTTATTTCTGTAAAGTGAAAGTACAGTTTAAGTCCCTAGCCCTTTACTGTAATTGGCTCCACAAGTAGTACTAAAACTGAAATTAACAAAAACACTAAGTTACAGTAATTGTGACTTCAGAAAATTAAAGTTAAACACTATTATTAGGGAAGCCACAAAGATAAGGAACTTCAAACAGTTTAGAAGCAATATTTCAATTCCTGTATTTTAAAAATGTCTTTAGTCCAAAGTGTTGTCTACCAGCAAGAGGCTTTAGCTGAAGCCAGTCAGCATCTGGTGTATTATTTAACTTGTGATCTGAAAGTTTCCTTCCAATAGTTGATTCTTCTGCACTCTGCTTCATAAACCATTTCTGTTTTCCCTGAAGGAAAAAAACAAAAAACAAACAAACAAAAAAAACTGGTATAATATCGCATCTTCAGCCACAACTTAACATTCACAGTTAACATCTATTTGTACATAATTGAGGGAAAGAGAGACAATTTTTAGAAATTAATCAAGGGTGGCCAGGCACAGTGGCACGTGCCTGTAAGCGGCAGTCTAGGAAGCCATGGCGGGACCAGGGATCATGGTTCGAGTCCTGACTGGGGTAACATAGCGAGATCTAGTTCCGAAAAAATAGCTGAGCGCATGGTGGCGTGTGCCTGTAATCCCAGCTACCTGGGAAATTGAGGTTGGGGATTGCTTGAGCCTGTGGTACCCCAGGCAACATGAGCCTGTGGTTCTACGGGCAAAAATAGCAAGACCTAGTTTAAAAAAAAAAAAAAAAAATCAAGGGGTTTAACCAAATGAAAAATTCAACTAAATCTGTGTTATTTTCAAATGCTCAACTAAAAGTTCAATTAATCTATTTCAAAGACAAGATTAGGGTACTTCAAAGTTAAGACCAGGCTATGCCATTAAACAGAAAATTTGTGGGGGGTGGGTATGTGTATATTTGTAAAACTTCTCTCTTAATAATATGAAAGAGGAGTTTTCAACAAATAAAACTGATTAATTTAAATTACAGTCATTTCCCTACATGTGACACAATGGATAGAATCAAATTTATGTCCATAAAACCAGAGCAAGCTTGTTGAATTAACTGAACATAATACATATTTATGAAAGAAAAAATGCTAAGTTATTGTGAGAATGAAGTGAGGCAATTTATAAAAACCACCTATCTACCTGTAACTGATTCTTTAATAGCTTTGTAATACAGGCAAGTTTTTTTTCTCATCTAAAATAAGAAATTCTAATGATTGCATTTCACTGTGGAGATCTGAATGCTGCCTATCTCATCTGTTAATCTGGCTTTCTAGTTCTCTCATCAATGTAACTACTACTAACAATTCTTACAATTTAAGTTTCTGCGTCTAGTCTGTCCTAATTTAAGAGACCAGAAAACCAAATGTTAGAACAGGGTGAAAGTGAATTAAAGTCAGTGTTTTCCGAGAGAGGCTAACTAAGTGGCAGAACATTTTCCTGCGGTTCTGCATACAAGGGCTAAACGTTTACATTTAGGTGTTTAAGTCATCTAACTGCTGTGTACATTAAGCATCTTATGGCTAGTTGAGTGTACAGTAGACTCCAAAAATGGCCACCATCAATTTCTTTGCTCCCTATGTGAGAGTTCTTCTTCACCCACAAGGGGAAATCTATGTCATTTCAGTTGTGTGACCAAAAGAATTTCCTAGACCTCCACTTATGTCCATCTGCTGCCATAGCACAAGTTTACTGCCTCAGTATCCAAGAATATAAAATATTACACTATGAAAAGCCTACAATTAGCCTTCTTTCCAGAGTATTCAGTAACACGATTTCGCAAAAAGGGAAAAAAAATTAGTATTCTATATACCAAGGACATTTTGGCTATGCTTACAGTGTATTTTGTTTTATTGAGATTCTTTATCTTCCTGCCTTTTCAGTCAGGCTCTTAGTATGATTTTTTTTTTTTTTTTTTTTTTTTTTGAGAAACCCCAAGCAGCTGGGGTTACTGATACATGCCACCATGCCCAGCTATTTTTCTGGGACTAGGTCTCACTATGTTGCCCCGGGCGGAACTCGAACAGTGATCCCAGTCAGTCCTAGACACGACTCCATTAAGTTGTTGCTTACAGGCAGATACCACTGTGTGCGCCTTAGTAAAAAGTATTGACTTAGGGCTAGTGAAAACTCCTTAAATTTCTTAAAGTAGCCCAACTTTGTCCTTTTTTCTTCAGTTTTTAAAATTTCTTTTTAGGAGTGAAAGTATAAATAGCCTGCAATTCTAATTTGACATGCTTATTTAATGCAAAGCAAGAAATTATAGCTGCATTTAAAAAAAAATGGAATCCCAATATATTCCTTTAAAACAAAGTAAACATTCATTGCAAAGTCAACTGCAACACCAACATATGAAACCAAAGAGAATCCTACCGAGCATTAGCGTATGTTTAGTATACTTACACAAAGTTCTTCCTTAAAAATATTGACAACTGTTGTATATCAGTAATAAAAGGTTGGGGTAATTGTTTCACATACAAATGAGGACTTAATTTGTTGAATGACACTATTTTTAAATTCTTTAAGAATGAGATGAATTCTGATTTAATGTTTCTAAATGCTACCATGTCTTAACTAGCAATTGCCTGTATTTGGGGACTAAAAGAAAATCGCATTTAGTCAGTTATATGGAGATAGTGATTACAGAGAATTTATTTACAATTACCCTTTATCAGTTTAGTTCTGAACTTCAAAATGCCATCATACTTATTAGTATGGTCCAAATTTGATAATTATCAAAGAATATTTTCTCAATAAATCTCTACTATCTGGATACATTTGTGTATTCCTTGAAGTCAATCTGTAAAGGTTTGGTTCAGGGTTAAGTCATCAACATTATTTCATGAAATAAACTTAAGAATCTGTTCTATGTTATCTGAAGATACGTAAGTATATTGTTACAATTGTACTATTAACCTAAAATGCTGAGAGCTATTTTTATAAAGAAACAAAAGAAGAAAGTGGAGTCAATCCTCTGTGCCTGAATTTTAGTATTTCATCAATAGTCTAATCATAATCACCCAAGTGGTTTTTCACTTGAGATGAATTACCTTTTCCTTCATTTCATTTTATTTTCTCCTTACAAAACCCCCTGAATCTAAATTTTGTTTATCTCTTGTACTTCAACTGACCAAGGCATTTCTGTATAGAAATGTGTGAAAAAAATTTTACTAAGAGATATGACAATGAACACTACATGGACTTGAATAAATAAGCAATAAATGAGAAATGCTTCAACAATTTATATATTTTTATACATTTTTATACACTGCTATAGTAAGCAAGAGATTACTATAGTATATAGTAATAATCAATAGTCAATAGTATTTCCATTATAAAGTCAACTAGATAACATAAATTAATTGAAACTGCTTTATCTTGATGATAAATGCCAAAGGAAACATAACTGCATAAAAAAAGACCAAAGTCAGTTTTTCCTCTGGAAATCACCCTTATAAAAGATTTCATACACACCAACATCATGATTAAGAAATGCAAATGGCTAGAAAATGATGAGTTTTGTTTTGCGTTAGCTGAGAAGAAAATTAAACAATTAAAAATACTTACTCTCTGCTGTTTGTAGTGCTTAAACATTCTAATGCAGTGTTCAATGATAAATAACAAATAAATGCCTCCTAGAGCAACAAGTCCTTTTAATACAGCATCATATTCTTCCAAAAACTTCTTAGATTCATGTCCATGAGAATGTCCATGCCCATGTGCATGTTGATGACTATGATCATGTCCACCCTGAGACTATTAATGAGAAAAAGGGAAAACATCTAAACAAGGAATTAAAATCCATTTAAATTTTTGATATTATAATTCCCTTGAGGATAAAGAAAAAATATCTTTCAATTTTTGAAGTAACTCCCCTAAATATGATCTCATTAAATATAGTAGTTTTCCATTTAACTCTGCTATACTCAGTCACTTGGGAGAACACTAAATTTCATGTAACTATAAATCAAAGACCACAAACTCATAGGCCTACAGGGTTAAGAAACAGTACGGAGAGAAGAATCAAGCAAATGATAAGATAATAAGGAGGAAAGGGACCTTTATAACTTAAGTAAATATGACCCAGTTAAATGGCTAACATCTGTAAAAATAAAACAAGCTAATTCACCACCTGCGACTTCCTGTAATCTAACTTTTCCTTAAACTAATTATACTCTTAAATTTTTCTCTTTTAAATTATTTGAATGTTGCCTATGCAAATACTGTGAACATTAGTGCAAGTGTATACATTTAAGCATGTGTCTAATACCTTACATTTTAAAGTTTTAGCTAAAACAAGCAGAAAGTTATTTTTTTAATTATGAAATGTATTAGTTGCATAATACCAATCTTGATAACTCAAAAGTTAGATAACTTGTAAATATTTTCCTTCTTTCTAAAATTTATTTTTATTCTTTCCCACTTTGCTAGTGGTCAACAGAAGAGGTTTCTAAACCTTCCTCTCAGAAGAGGTATTCAAATGGTAACAACTTAATTTTATTAACAATCTTTAAGAAAAATATAAGATAAACAACATTTAAACATTGTTCTCACTTCAACTATTCATGATTAGGCTCAGTTCTGATACAGATTGTTGTTGTTTCTGATGATGCTAGAAGGGGCAAGCAAGAGGGAAGATAGAGGAAGAAGTAAATGAACTTGGAAAATTCATATACACAGTTTTAAATTCCATTTTTTTAAGGCAATGTCAAACATTGTTCCAGACACTAAATCTGGAATTTCCAACCAAGAGTGCAGAAGGTTAGAGCTATACACAACACACAAATATAATTCCGGCTACTGGACACTCCGAAAGGGAGGAGGTAAAACGAAAGACCGGCAACTTTACATTGGGGGGTGCGCAAGAAAACATCATTTCCAGTTTCAAAAGCAAAACAGTAATGCTGGATCAAATACTCTTATTTCACCGAAGACTTTTAAAAGCTGACAGCTATGGTAACTAGGAGTGTGAGTATATGATCACATTAATAGAAGTTTCCTACACTGGGAGAAAACAAATGTTTCATCAATTCCCTGGGGTAAAGACTCTTATGTAAAGTCCCAATACCTAAAATAGAAAACTATATGTGTATATATATATATATATATATATATATATATATATAAAATCACTGTAAGAGCTCTATTACATTTCTTCAAAAACCTTCATAAAATACAGATAAGTATATATCATTCATTGATTTTTAAATATTCATTTTCATAATTTTATTATATCATTTTTCTTTTAAGTACTGACATTCCTGAGTATACTTAAGCTGTCAGATACTTAAAGCACATACACCTCATGGTGATTTGATATACGTACATCTTGTGAAAAGTGAAAAACTATCATTACCAGTTCTGTTGCTATATGAAAACCAAATGATTCAATTTATTTCACAAAATTTGCTTTGTTAAAGTTGCAAATGGTAAAAAATATTTCATCCTATAAGCAAATAAAAGAGCATATATATTACATTCATGTGCTACAGCTTGCTAATGAAGGACCCTTTTAGTTTAAATAGGTTAAGATTTAGGAGATATCTTACATGGGGCAGTAAATGAAGAAGGGCGTCTCCACTCATTGTTCCTACAGCAAGTGCAACAAGGAATGTGAGAAGGAATTTGAAGCATCCTTGGTTAATGATGGGAACCAAAATCACGCCTAGCAAGGAAAGCAGGCTAATGACAGTGATAGAAATGATACCACAAATCCATGCTGTAGGAAAGAAATTGATAGTCAAAATTAGTATGACAAAATAAATCACAAAAGCTCCAAAGAAAAATAAACATAAGATAAATGATTCATGGAAGATAGATTATCTTACTTAGACTATGCTTTTTAAGAAACAAGATTTTTAATACTGTGTTTAAAAACAAGAACAAAACAAAAACATGACATATAATCAACTTGAATACTTGCACAAAAAAAAAAAAAGAAAGAAACTCAGACCAGATTATAAATATTATCTTCAATGGCCTACCTTACTAGAAAAAGAGTTAAAGTGACTTAAGGCTGAGATTCACCTGTGATATCTAGACTGTAAACAAAATTTTACCAATGTTTAAAGGCAAAGTTATAACAGAGACAATATATAATTATAAAACTTTCCTGTGAGCATTAAAAAAAACTAAGTATCAATGCACTGCAATCTTTGTAAATCTTTCTTACGCAAAGTTCAAGAAAAAAATATCAGCCCAAAATGGAAATAAATTCAGGAGATACCAAAAAAGCCTTATTACAGGTAGTCTTATTATCTCACAGTGAGATTTTTTTTAAGGTAATTCTGTCTCTATGCAAGTATCATAGCGCACACTTAACAAAAACCCAGGTGGTAGAGTCTACTATACATTTAGATGATATATATAGGGCCCATTCCAGCATGTGCAGTTCGTTGATGACCCAATTATCATTAAGCAGAGTGTGGCTGTATAACTGGATTAAAACACAAGAGTAAAGTTTGCAAAACATAACTTTTAAGAAACATAAGTGTGGTGGGAAAGAAGCCAAAAGTTAATAATCAACAAATATTTGTGTAACTAACACAGCTCTCTAACACCAATCATACTAGTTAGGAGGGGAAGGAGAGATAAGAGGTACTTATAATCACGGGACAAATTCAGGTTGATAACAAAAATATTAACCTGAACATAAATGCCTCATATATTGACAGACAATCCTCCCTTCCCAAATGTACTTTTCTTAATTTGATAATAATACAATCCAGAAACAATTTATCTCCAAAGCAATCAGTCTAAAAGCACTGTCAATTAAGAGCTTAAAAGGAAAACACAGTGTTAAACTACTAGAAAGCCAGATAATTCATACCCAAAGATATTTTGCATACAAAATTAATTATATTATCACTAATGTTAATCTATATATAGATGGGGTCACCAACATTGCAAAAAAGACCCAAAATAAACTGCAGAACAAACAAAGTGGTAACTCTTTGAAACTATTAGAAATTTTTATTAAAGAGAATTATTTTGTAATAAAATGCAATAGAATCAGTCTCCAACATGACTCAATAAAATGTATTTCTTCTTTTAATCCTATGTCTAATGTTCAAGAAAATCCATATAACCAGATTAAGATATTAAATTTAAATCCATATTTGCTAAAATCTAGTTAAAACTTGTTAAGCTGATTTACTCTTTTCTCTAGAAAGACATTATATTCTACAATGGGGAATATATATTCATTTCTGGAATAGTCTAATTAAATTTCTAAATCTTAATAGAGAGACTATCATTAATCTGAGGCAGAAGACATGTACGATGATTACCAATTTATACTATGTAACTTAAGCTAAAACATTAGTAGTACAAGCATATTTTAAATTTTGAGTTATAAAATTTAAGATGCTAGTAAGCCAACATATAAATTTTGTCAGCATTATTTTAAAGAGTTAAGGAAAAATATGATTCCATTCCCTAATTATAAGAATTATATCTGAAACTGACCATTAATCTAAGCAAGTATTTCACTTCCTAAAATTCTGGCTAAGTACAGAAATTAAAAAACAAAACAAAACAAAAAAACCTGTAGGTTAAGTGAATTAGTCAGGCTTTTTCCTCCATTAGCTTATAATCAGCACCTGGAACATTGTGTCATACTGGTCGTTGTGCAGTCAGTGCTTGTGCACATGTCTAAGTATGCACACCTGGGCCTAGGAGAGAGGGGATAAAAAGAAGCACACAAGCACAAACTAGATAGGCACAAGAACACAAGCATGAGAGAAGAGCACCAGAGAATGCCAGAAAGAGAGTCCAGAGAAATAATGTCAAGATTTCTGGGGGGCTGGAGTAGCCTGGCTCCAGGCTACCCAACCCTGACCCTGGCCCTGGCCCTGACCCAGGCCTGCTCTGCCCTACCTGCCATGTCTATGCAACTACTACAACAAATAATGAACCTATGCAGATTGGTGAGCCTGATGTTTGCCCCTCCAACCGGCAAAGAGGATGCAAAGAGGATGCCATGGCTATGCAACACCATCTAAAGAAGCCATAAAGAGTGTTCTGATGTGATACTTAACCACAAATAGTTTTGGTTCACTTAGTCAAAAGAAAGTCATCAAATAGCAAATCAACCAAAATAGAGCTAATGAAAGTCAACTTTGTCAATATACTAACAGGTGAGATAAATGCATTATAACTGAAACGCAAGCATTAGCAGATTGACACACATTTCAATCAGCCAAGTGCTTACAGGTGCAGTTGCAGGAGGGTTTGTATGTGAGTGAGTGCTGAGTTCCTATGTCCATAGACAGATAGGTGCCACATATTGCAAACTCCTGGTAAAATTTTTATGTATCAGCTGTGATAGTTATGTTTTCTCATCCACTTTAGAAAATAAATCTGTAAACTCAGAAAAGAAATGCCTAAAAGAAAGAAACTTTATGAGTAGAGAATCTTTGGTGTCTGTGATACTTGACATCTAAAATTCAGAAAATACAAGATTTTCCTATTTCAGAAAAAAATCAGAAAATTTCAGTATTTTCTATAGATCATAACTATTCCACAAAACGATTTCCTGAGCAAAATAGTCCAGCCAGTACCAGAGGATAGTTGTTTTCTAAAATTGACTAAATGTTAATTTTTTTAAATGTTAGTTTTCTAGCATTACTAATTTGCCATTTTTGTAATGATGTAGAAGTCACTGAGGAAAATTATAATTCTTTTGACTAATGAGAAGTCAAGTTGTTTGAAATTTATTGAACTAGCAACACTTTTCATTCTAAGACATTTTCAGAATTAATCTATTTACATTTATAAATGTCCTAGATGTAGGAAAAAATTATTTAGTATAATAAAATTTCTAAATCCAATCAAATAGTTGTGCTTTTGCAGTTCCAATTTGTTTGGTATAAAGCAAAATAAATAAGAAAAACCAACAAATAGTACAATGTATCTTTTCTAAAACTTATACCAAGCTAACAACATACAAACTATTAAATACAACTAGCAAATGTTTTCTTTATTTGTACCCAAGATACCATAAGCAATAAAAAACATTAAATGTCTGAAACAAGCTTCACTTATTCTGCAAATTAGGTCGCTTAAAACGTTAGAGGTCTTCAAGCTTAGTTATTCACCAATTCCCTTTCTCATTATCTAGAGAGAAAATGCATTCTTTTAAAAAGAAGCACTCATCTGTGGAAACTTTCTAATTAACTTGGTTCAAAGCATGTGCAAGATGGCAGTTTTCTACACTGTTTCAGCATTTTAATTGGCAGAAAATGCTTAGCAGCCTATTCACAGCCCCTCTTGGTAATTAAGTGAGGGTCAACTCTATGACTAAATGAACCAATCTTGTGAAACAAACGATTTCTACCATACACAGTACATACCATATTTGGTTTACAGCAGTCTTTGAACGGTTAATGAGGTAGTAGCTGTGTCACTATGGGAGATTTATATAGAACAAGTTAACCTTTCTTAATGGTGCAGCAGTCATTAAAAATAATTAGTAGCAGGGCATTCTCTCTAACAATTATTAACATCTATCAGGACATAATTAATTCAAGCCTCATTTCTGACAATACTAATAACCACCTGCAAACAACTAATCAATATTCACTACTAGTAATAAGTTTGTTTTGAAACTAAGTGCCATTTCCTCCAGGGCTTTTCAGCTTGAATAAACTATAACTTTCAACAATACTATACTTAAGCACCTATCAAGAGATATGTTACAATATATAGACTATATAAATAATATAACAGATAACTCTGTCTTAATCTACAGCTAACATGAAAACATGGAAACAAAACTTAGAAGTCTTAAAAACAGAAAAGCTATTAGTTTTAACTCTAAATGCAACAATCCTGTCAGTTTCCATTTCCTCTGTAAAGGACAAATAAACATTATTTTTAACTAGGTAATCTCAGACCAAGTTTTCACTTTTCTTCTGCCAATTAAGAATTTATGAGAACCCAAGAGACACTAGGGCACTCAAGGTGGATACTCATCCACAAATACCAGGGATCACACAAAGTCCAAAAAGGAAACACAGGTCAAAATTCAAATCTAGTTTGTAGACTCACTTTCTCTGACCTCACAGTCTTAGCAGAACAGTCTGTATAGTCAAGCAGATGATTTTCTAATTTAACTAACTAATCTATACTTCTAGCAATACTTATACCAATACTTATCTCCACCACTTTGTGTCTGTATTATCTATCCGAACACTATTAAACCTAATTCTTCAGATGTTTCTTTTCCCTTACATTCTTGCAGTGCATACTTAAGAACCTTTCATTCATAGGTGAAAGATTTCACTCATTATATTAGGTGGAAGACAAAATGCTAATAAACAAACTAGATAGAAATGAACTCTAAGACTGAAAGAATAAAATAGGGGTTTACCAGAGGGAAGGGATAGACAATTAAATGAGTAAAAGAGTCAACTGTATGGCAGGGGTGGATGGGGTGGAAATAGACTCTTGGTGGTGAATATGTCATAGACGCTGTTATATTCATGTTGACTTATAAATCTGTACACTTAAAATCTATAAACTGTTATAAACTGAGGTCACTTCAGTTGATAGTCTCCCTCAACTGAATCTATTTCACAAATTTCTTATAGAACTCAGAATTTAAAAAAAAATGGTGGGAAATAGGATGGAAAGATAGGTAGACAGGGGTCATATTCTGGAAAGTATAATTAGGCAACTAAAGGACTCTAATTTTGAACAATGCAGCCAACTTCATTTCCTTAAAAGAGTAACTAGCAGGTCAGGATGGGTCTATGTTTACAGGGACATTATTGTTTATAACATAAAATATATAAAGAAAAATATTAAAGGTATAATGAAAAGTGTGAAAAATATATATCAAAATCACTGAGATGATACTACTATTAGCTAAATGTGGATATTAACTCAAGCTGTATGAGAGTAACATAGTGAAAACTGTCCAGAGGGCTTATTATACAATCTTAGGGCTGATAAGCTCTATCATCTAGGAAGTGTGAAAAAGTCACTAATTTTTTCCTATGCCTCCACTTTTTTCTTTGCAAAATACAACGCACATGTAACATATAATGAGTTATTGTTAAATTTACTAGGGGGAAAAGCATGTAAAACATTCAGCACATGGAGAACAAAATAGTTAAAATTCCTAGACTCTAGCACTATTAGTTGCTATGAAACATTGGGAAATTTATTAGGAAAACACTCTCCACAGACCTATTGTGAGTCGCAAATGATCTGAGTTTAGAAGAGTATCTGCAACATATGTTTCTTGGTAAATAAAAATATATTAACTAAATGTTAGCTTTATAATTTATCACTATAAAGAAAAATTTAAGAGAATCTTATTTGCTTAGAAAAATAAATCTAGCTAAGGATGACCTGCAAGAGTGATATAAACACAGTCAGGGAAGGTCATGAAACCATTTCAACAATTCAATAAAGAATCATGAATAGAGTTAGAAGATACTTAAGAGAAGACACAATTGCATTTGATAATTACATAGCATAAAAAGGAAATAAAATCAAATACATAAAAAAGCCAAATATCTTCAGACCTTATCAAAAGAATGAATTATACAGGTACTGAGTCAATAAAGGTACAAACTTGTGAAGTCTAAGTTTTGGAACTAGAAACCGGGAGGTAACTGTGAATATCAATCTGTAGCTATTTAGTGAATATGACAGAATTTTTTTAAAAGAGGGCCTAGAGAGAAATTGAAAAAAAAAAAACAACAAAAAAAAACAGTTTTGATATTTCTTTAGTTGAACCTCTCTGGAAGTACTCATGATGAAGCTCAGTGCCAATTACTGGCATTTCTGAGACATTACAGATTTTTTCATAGAACTTCCCTTTTTGCTCCCTGAAAAACTTAATTTTCCTTTTCACAAGAGGCCTTCAACCCTGTCAAATGATAAGAATGATGATACCATGTAACTCTAGTTAGGGATCCCATTAAGTATATTTGCCCAGCAATAAGTATCCATTTATCTTGTATATGCTTTTCCTTTTAAATATAGCTCTCCATCCATAGCAAAACACTGCTCTGTAATTAATGCCAGAAGAGATAAGAAAAGTGTTTTAGTCCCACTCCTACAGCCCCCTATCTTTAATAAACATACAAATCGAAACCTTATTTTTAAAATGTTGAAAATCAACAAAAGGAAGGCAGTAATTTTAAATTATAATTTCAATTCAATAACTTTTTCTTGAAAAGAATTTTAGAGAAAAATCTTACCTGATGCCCCTATATTTGTCTTATCTTCAGGAGCCAGATTTTTATCCTTATTTAAATCTTCAACTAAAAGTTTGTCAAAATGTTCAATACAAAGTCTGCTGTCAATTTGATATAACAATGCAGGGCAAAGATAGGTAAATAGTTCACGTGAGATTGGAGAATTGGCATTATGACCATAGTATTTTAACAACTGAGTGACATTCAAACACTGCAAAAAAAAAAAAGTTGAAAAGTCAGTAGAAGAGTATTTTATGACTATGCAAAAAAATTATTATATCATAAATATTCTATATACTTACAGATAAACTGTAATAATACACATAATGTTTTTGATAGGAATTTAATAGAAATATAGTCAATTATTCAAGACACTTTTATGGATTTTAACTGTTTCTATTCCAACATATGAAGAACAATGACTTTCTGTCCTGGATAAGAATTATATTACCAAGATTAATATGGGGTAAAGAGAAAAAAAAACTTCCACAGGTAAAAGGACAACAGTAACTCAAGATTCTTACTTGTGAGCATTTTAAATAGATATTAACTTGATATTAAAGTATAAGCATAATATAGACATTTTCACTGTGTGCAGTAGCCCCAGAAGACTATTCTATTAAGGAATTCTGACCCAATGCAAAACCTAAAAGGTGAAAGAAAAGAGTTATGTCATCCACTGGTACCTTAAGGACAAGACCAAAAAAAAAAAAAAAAGTGGACCACAAAAAATAGTAAAAAAGTATGAACCCATGAATATGTAAAAACAAAATATCTAAAATAAAGCAAAGAGATGGCATCGCTTCTCTTTTACGCATGCTCACTCTCACCAGCATGTTTGCTTATGGACTAACTCACTTTATGATTTTATCTACAATACAGAAACAAAATCAAAATACACAAACAAAAATAATTCTTCTAGGTCTTGATTAACATGAGGTACTACCCCCTCTAAAACACAGAAAATCTCCAGAAGTCCTGAGAAAATTCCCTGTACCCATCAGATCTGTAAGGATACAAGTGAATAGTTGTAACATGTAGACCCCAAAAGTATGACACCAAGAATAAACATTAATAACAATGAAAGAGACTAGGATGTTATTCATAGTAACTAATGAACATATTTCTTTAAAAGTACATTAACATTTTAAACATGTTATCTTGACTATAACATATCTTAAAAATCAATGTTTGCAGCTTAATAGAACAAATTTCTTATGATCCATGCAGGGACAAAACACGAAAGATATTTACTTTGAAGAAAAAGTTAAATGACAGCGGCAAAACAAAGAATAAGGTCATTTTTCCACTACATTTGATGCTATCTTTTACAGATGAGCAAAAATCAAAAATCAGTAACTTTTAAGAGTGCTAAAAACTAGAAAAGGTTTGTTGTATACTTAATGAAATACAAATAAATGCTTAAAACAAATAATTTTTTAAAAATCCAAAGAATAAACAATCAATATTCAAAGGGACAATCAATATTCAAGGGACATTAAAAAAAAAAAAAAATCACACACATCCAAACTTATCATGTTATCTCTTAGACTCATCCTGTATCTGTCAAAGGCATTAAAAAAACAAAACAAAACAAAAACCCTATTTACTATGAGCAAGTAGGCCCAATTGTAGAAACAGCAGAAAACAAACCTACATGTGTGCAAATTTCCTGACTTTGAAATTAGATCAGTGACTATGACCAGTATACAGGTAATTCAATAAAGTAATAATTATGAAAAAGAAACTGATTGGTCAATTCCCAATAGGACAATTTGAACAAAAGACTTCATTTCCCCCATATCTAGAAACCACATTCTACAACATGAAAAGTAACTTAGGAAGTCAAAGACAGTATGAACAAGACGGTAAAATAAATAATTAAAACGATACATATTTTCTAAGAATCTTTAAACAATTTGGCCTAAGGAATTCAACATTAAGAACAAACAATGCAAGAGAAAATCCAAATAAAATGTATTAATCTGCTTTGATCGCTTAAAGGTATGTGTTCACGTATGTTACTAAGAAATAATATTTGACTACTACTATTCCACTACTTTTCACTATAGCTAAAAGGTTCCAAAACACCTGAGAATTACAGAGCAACCATCTGTTTTTCACGTACCTCATGTAAACGATCATCCTCATTGTGATCTTTGTGACTAGTAGCTGAAAAAAATGCACTATTTTTAACATGCGGTGCTTCTCGCTTTTTAGTATGCCGAAGTTCATCTTCACTATCAGGATCAAGAGCTGGGTGTCCATGACCAGGATCATGACCATTATGTTCGGGAAGACGTCCATGAGAATGACCTGGGCTATGTACACGATCAAGTTTATGGACTCGATTATGTTCATATTGTTCACCCGGATCATGGTTAGGGGGAAAACCTGGTGTAATAACCTCAGAATTTTCATTTTTTTTTCCTTTTTGCTTCCTCTTTCTTTTTGGCTGCTTACTTTCAGACTGCTCCTGTGTTTTATTGGTCTCTGTTGAAGGTCCATGGCTAGGCTCCCCACGCTCACTGTGAGTAATGGAATCATTAGGAAAATGGCGAGTAGTGTTATGATCAAGGTGATGATGCAAACAATGGTGATGACACAAGCGGTAATTATGGTCATGCATATGTTTATCATCAGATTTGACAGATACTTCAATTGTTTCCCTCTCTGGATCACACTTACGGTTTCTTTTTGTTGATACACTGGTCACAGTTTGATTTTCTGAATTTAAATGATTATGGGAATGCTGATGGTTATGTGAGTGGAAATGCTTTCCCTCTTGAACTGCCAAAATATCTAAGTGAGAAACATGATCGTGACCAAGATCCTCATGATTAACCTCAACTACTTTTATCTCTCCAAGACCCAGGTTTGTCAAAAGTTTCTCCAGACCAAAAAAGGATAATCTTCCATTTTCACCGTAACGGTCAAAAAGTTTTTCAATATAGTATTTCTTTTCATTTTCAGCATCCAGCAGTAAAAGTTTGCTTGACTCCGATTCTGTTACTCCACGATGGTGTCTGTGATGCTCTTCAGAGCCATGGTCATGTTTTTCATGGCAATGGTTGCAATGATGGAAAATAAATGTCAGCAAACAAATGAGGCAAAATTTTGTGTGCATATGTACCTTCATTTCTATTTTTCCTAAAGGGTTTAAAAGAGGAAAGCATTAGTTTGTTCTTAAACACATTCAAAAAAAATCAACTTGCCAGTAGTTTGATTCAATAGGCAAATGCTTAACCCCACTTTTTTTCATGGCTATGAATCTTCTTCAACTGCTTATGAAAATGTGTCCTTTCAATTTATCACGAAGCATATTTAGCCCCTCAAATCAATGAAAATTGCTCAAGATTCATCTAAAAGACTCTCTTTAGACATAACATTTAAGGTTCTATATGTGCAGGATTTGTTGGTTTCCTTCCGATGTGGTCCTTTACCAAAAATCTGCTGAACCCTACCCTTGAGCTCCAGGTCAATGTGTTAAAGAATAAATAATAAACAGTGTAAGAACAAGAAAAAAGTGAAACTCGTTCATGAATGGTGAGACTGGCTGGTGAGATGGTGAGAATTAACTTTCTACAAAAATTAGAAAGTTAATTTAGTATAGTTACCAGCTAAAGAACAATGGCCTAGAATTAACTGCATCTCTACACACCAGTAGTAACCAGAAAATTCACATTAGGAAGTGTTATCATTTACTGTAGCAAATACCTTGGAATAAATTTAACAAAAAAAGATGTGTAAAATCTTTACATAAAAAGGAAATGAAAGACTTAAGTAAATGGATGGCTATAATCATGTTAATGACTAGTAACATAGGTCCAATATAATTTATCATTCACCCAGAAGTCACTTAGTAAAATCTGTGAGATATTTCTTTATATTGCTGTGGAACTAGAAGGGCCAAGAATAGCCAAGACACTTAAAACACAAATCCTTATCCCACTAGTTAAATAAAAGACAATTGATATTTGCTGTGAGAACATGGGAAAAAAGTCTAAAAATAGAAAAGCGTTTCTCATGGTGTTTAGTCAGTCATATTTCCATGTAGAAGAAAAAATAAATGACCCTACCTAATAATACCATATATGAAAAATCAACTGAAAATAGACTGTAAATCTAATAAAAAAAAAAAACCACAAAAATTATAGATAAGAAAATGGAGCTAAGGGGAATGTGTATTCACTCCTTGTAGATTGCTACATTTTGGAAAACTCTTAAGAGAGGATAAGCCAGAAGTTAAACACAAGCATATCCACTCACATATCAACTCTATTTCTGGTATATGTTCAACAGAAATGCATACAGAGATATCAGAAAATAAGATCAGAAAAGTTCATGTAACCATTTGGTTGTGTGAATCATATCTCAAAACAAGAAAAAAGGTCAAATGTTCATCCACAGAAGAATGACCAAATAAGAGCAATCTTATACAGAATACAATGCAGGAATAAAAGTGACATTAGAAGTTCCCAGATTAACATAGAGGAATCTTAAAAGACCATCAAGCAAAAGATGTCAAACATTAAAAAAACTTTACCATATCACTATAGGAAGTTTTAAAAAGGGTAAAATTAAACTGAAAAAATGATTTCTTTCTAAAAGGAATATGAGGGTTAAAAATTGGGATTGCAAAGTGTGGTAATTTTCTCCTTAATATGAGCAATGTTCACACAAATGTTTACTTTGTGATAATACATTGCATATATTCTATCTTTTCCTTACACATACTGTAGTTCAATAAAATTTTTTAAAGATGAAATTTCCTCCAGTGAATACAAATAAAAATGATGAGGTTTCTGAAATAAGGCCATTTAAAAAAAAGCATTGATAAGGCACTTAAGGACAGTAAATAACTAGAAATTCTGGAGAAAGACATCACCTAAATGAACGGAATAAATGGCCTAGGATATAAAAGCTCCGTACATGTAGAGGTAAACGTAATTAAATGTCAATCAAAATCTTTGTAGCTGTTTTTGGTGAGATTTCACAAACTCATGTAAAAAGTCAAATAGCAGAGCAAAAACTCATGGACCACCAAGACAGAAAATTGACAAAGACTTTGTATAGATTTACAGTAATTAAAATAACACAGAACTGGCACTGGGACAATTAGTTCAGAAGAACTGAACAGAGCTGGAATAAGAAATGAGAAATCAATAATTGTGAGGCATCAATATTCTTCACCCCATGCACAAAAGTCAATTCCAAGATTAAAAGCCTAAATACAAAAGACAAAATTCTTAACAAATTTTGGAAGAAAATTTGGGGTAGGGAAATGTATTTTACATAAGTCACAGAAAACAAAACTTAGAGGACCATTTTGATTGATTCAATTAACCTTGATCTTTAAATACGTTATAATAAAAATCATGAACAAAATTTATGAGAAGTCCTAATAGGAAATACTACACATAAATAAAAAATGTACAATAAAGATCATAATCCAGAATACATATAGCATACACATCAAAAAGGGAAAAAAATTCCAATGTTGCAAGGACAACTATACAAAGATTATAAACAAGATAGCTGGTTAAGCAGCAACAATCACTGTTAATAATCTAGATATTAATAGGCAAAAACTAGTATCTGATAATACTAGGTGCTAAGCGAAGATCTAAATAGGGAAATAAAAAACTATCTTATACTGTGCTAGGAGTATACATTGACATTGGCAATTTGAAATCTATTAGAGTTGAATATGAATGCACTTCATAGCCCCAAATTCCACTTCTATCTTAGAGAACCTCTTCCTTTAAGCAGCCTGGGACACAGACAAACTCAATAGTCCTTCTTACAAAATGCCTGACTTTTTAAATATGAACTATATTTTCTAATGTAATGGATGCTCTAGTTGCAAATAACAGAACACTTAACCAAAAACAAAAACAAAAAATTGACATAAAAAAGAAACTGGGTAAGAAGTTAAAGTAATCTATGTGGAATAAAATAAAACAAATGAACTAAAAAAACAAGAAAAACAACTGTCAAGTCTGGAGAAAAATATGGTTACTGAAGTGGAAAGGGAGAGACAGAAGGGACAGGTAAGGAGTCAATAAGAGGTGGAAATAGCATTAGAATGCTGGTGATTCTACAGTGTAGTACATGTGTCAAGGTGTGAAGCTATATTCTTAAAATTCCTGAAACAAAAGGGTAAATCAATAAAAAGTCTAAGTATTTTCTACCATTGTATATTGCATAACTTCTACATTGGAGTGGGATCAATTTACAATTAAATAATTTAATCAATATGTTTATCATACTATTTGTGGTACAAATATTTTGCTATAATGTGAAAGAAAACTAAAATTCACTAATTTTTTGTATTTAACATTAACATTAGACCTGAAGAATTAGTAAGGATAGTGGTTATACTTTGGTGTAAAAACTGACTAGGAGTAATCATGAGGGGAATTCTGGGTTTCTATGAATGTTCTATTTCTTTTCTTGGGTACTTATTACAAAGTAATACTTTTCATGAAAGTATGTACTTTTCAAGAAAATCATTGGGATTTACACGTAACATTTGGGTATTTTTCTGTAGGTTTGCTATATTTCAAGCAAAATTTAAGTTTTAGGCCCTACATAAATAGTACATAGTGCACCTTTCTAATTTTAAAATTAGTAAAATCAGTATTTTTCATCTTCTAGGAACAGACCCCATACTTAATAATTTCCAAAGATGAATTTACTTTTTACTTTTTCTTATTTTTTACAAGAAATCATATAAACTAACTATGGACCACATTCTAATTTGATCAGTTTTTGCATGCACTTTCAAAAATACTGTGATAGAAAATTCATTTTTAACCGAAAGGAAAAAGCATCATTGATAACAAGGATCTTGCTTAATAAAATATATACCTGAGATATATTTGCTAGATAGATCTGTAACTTGAAGTCTCAGGGCAGATATATATCGGTCAGGTTTTCAAGTTTTTGATGAAGTCTTTTAAACATTAATTAGACTTTTTATGATAATTTTTCTTTCTCAAATGTCAAATTATAAATTTTACATAGATAAAACTATGTATATCAAAAGCAAACCAGAACATTAATTACCAACCTTGTAAGTTGTTCTACATTTTGTCTACAAAAACCATTTTTTATTTTATACAGATGAACAAAATTGTATAAAATTTAAGATGAAAAGATACTTAAGTACATGTAGCTAAGTGCTCTGTTTTATGCACAGAAATTTAAGACCCAGAAGGTATTATGATTTGATTAAGGTAGTATTTTATGTTTGTGGCAATCTGCGAACTTGGAAACAGGGGGCTGGTTCTACTACATCAGTAAACTGTAACTCTTAAGCAAGAACACTTTAATTACTACAGCAACCTGTCCAGTATACTACACTAAAATGTTTTTTAAAAGGACAAGAAAATGTCTCCTGTCAATTTTTTTAAATAAAATTATCACTACACTAAAGATGATTGCTTGACAGACAAAATAACCGACTGTTTTTTTTTTAAAAAAAAAACAGAAACTATTTTCAGTATTACATTCCTGCTATCAGAGAGGCCAGTTAACTTTTACATCCTGCTATAACCTTTCAAATCATCTGATTTTAAATATTTTTCTTTACTGTGGGTGGGGAGAGGGCTCAGAGGAAAATGAAGAGTCAAACACCCCTTTGTCATATCCTTTCATTGTGTATGCAAATATCACAATACATGTGTAAATAATTATGCAAGGATATTATAAATTACTTAGCATGGTTATATTTTTAATTAAATAATTTTATTGATTTACATATATATTTCACATCTTTGTATTCCCTGGCTTTCTCCCACCACCTTCTCATGCGTGGACCTTATTACTGTCCTTCTCCATGTTCCTCCCCTTCCTGACAACTCCGCCACCTCCAGCTGTGTGCTTTAGTTTGGTGGTTAGCTTGTTTTGACTTTTCCTCTTAGTCTTTTGTTTGTTTTCCCTATATCCCATATATAAGTGAAATTATCTGGTTTCTGTCTTTTTCTTTCTGACTTATTTCTGCTAATATGATTCCTTCTAGGTCCATCCAGGTTATTCAAATGCTTCAAATTTGTCATCTTTATTGTTGAATAATGTTTCATTGTGTAATTATACCACATTATTTTCATCCATTTTTCTGTTTTGGGACATTTGGGTTGTTTCCATTAGTGTGGTGTCCAAACAGTCATTACAATGTTCTGAATTGGTATTTTGAAGGTCAATGAGGTGGAAACTTCACTAAAATCAACTTGGACTTTATAAATACAGCATTTTAAGTAAACGTAAGTTAAAAATCTATTTAAAAAACCTGTACTGTATTTCAATTTCAAGGACTTCATTTTTAATAAGGTTTTACTAACAAACTTCTTTAAAAACGGTAAGAATTAGTGTTACGTATATCCTGAATTAAACACACTGGTATTAAGATCAATTTATTTCTCTGTAGTTCAGTAAAAACACTTAAGAAAATGAACGAGAAGCAATAAAACTTTACATAATGACAAAACACTAAGAGTCAAAGATCTAAGAGACTTAGCTGTCACTAATCCTCTGTCATGGAGAAGTTAGATTATTACTATCACTTCTACAGTGGGAATATTAATCTCTGCTCTAACCAAAAAGGTAGTATGTCTACTTTTTTTAATGGTAAGGTTTAAATATTTTTCTATTCTGATATTTTAATGTTCTATATTAAGAGTAATATACCTGGGGTTCAGTTTTGGATCCAATTTCCGATATATCTACTGAATATAGTATTTTGTACATAGTATAAGAGTCTGTAGGAATCATAGTCTCTAATTCATCCCAGCATTGTCAATGTTTCCTCTCTGCAAAACAGGTGAAACAGCACCTGTATTTACCCATCAGTTGAACTAATAAATATGGAACTGCTTTGTTATGCAACTATACTGACCTAAGGTATTACCACTATTAGATGTGTTATAATCTATTTCTCACTTAACATTCAAAAAGCACAGAGCCAGGAAGAAAAGTCTCTTTGTTTTGACTCCTTTGAAAGAATACTATCAAAGATATTCTGAGAATGTGTACAGCATTAGTACATGCACAACCATCCCTATATTATAGGAGGCACTCAATTCGTTAGTATTTGAGAAGTTAGATGGAATCATCACAACATGCCAGTTTCATTGACATCATGCAATTTCCAAGGCCTAACATTATTTCAATAATGACTTCTTAGCAAGAACACTAAAGTTCTCATAGCTTTCAGGCTTTCTTTTTCATTGGCCACTTCGCCAGCTAGCTGAACTATTTATGCCATAATCTTAGTCTGAAATTCCAATGTAGCTCTTCCTCAAGAAATAAGCAGTTTGGACATCTCCAATATTTCCACTTAGCTTCATTCATATAAAAATTAGTAGATGCATACTAACTGAGCTTGGGTATACTGAATTATGCTGCCTCTATTCATCAGCTTTAATTTTAAAAAGAGAAAGAATACAAACATCTAAATCTTGACTTAAATCAAGCAACACACCAAATCTATCTTTATTACACGAAGTCCTCAATGTATAAATGTTAATCATTTCTTGGGAACTGCCACTTTAAGGAAAAAGACTTGAAATCAATATTCAGGAGCTTAATTTATAAATTTGTAAATTTCTCAATGCAAACACAAAATACTTATAATAATAAACCATTCATTTATTCATTCATTCATTCAATCATTCATTCTCCAACCCTCTTATTTCAATTCAGGGTTTCTGGGTACCCAGATCTTACCTTGACAGTTTAAGGTAAGAAGTGGAAATCAAGCCTGGACAGTATTCCATTCCCTTACAGGGCACACTCACACACTGGGACAATTTAGACATAGGCATTTACCCTAACGTGTAAATCTTTAAAGTGGGGGTTGAGGGAAGACAGGAAAAAACTCATCCACAGGTGGAGAGAACGAAAACACACAGAAAGAGGATAGCTGATTTTTTTCTCATCTGTCACTACAAATAAAAATATTATTTGAAGGCCAGGCATGGTGGCGCATGCCTGTAAGCAGCAGCCTAGGAAGCTGCGGCCAGAGCCAGGGATTGCGGTTCTAGTCCCACTGGGGGCAACATAGTGAGACCTAGTTCCAAAAAAAATATAGATGGGTGTGGTGGTGTGCACCTGTAATCCCAGCTACCTGGGAAACTGAGACTGGGGATTGCTTGAATCTGTGGTACCCTGGGCAACGTGAGCCTGTGGTTCCATGGGCAAAAATAGGGAGACTTAATCTCAAAAAAAAAAAAAAAAATTGAGGTTATGGTGTATAGTAAACATTCATGTACAAACCTATGTGTTCTCATTAAATGTTGAAGTGTTTTCAATTTTTTATTACAGGAAGCCCCCCCCCCCCCAATCTATGATATTCCTATACCTGTTCTGCTTGTGAATATAAAGAACATCTCAGTTATATACTATGGCTAGGATGCCTTTCTTTACCAATCATACTTCTGAAGACACTAAAATGTTTGCTTTTTCATTTATTATTTCAATAAATGGACTTCAATTTCTTTGAACTCCAAAGAGTTGTATGTGTGTGTATACAGAATATATATTATGAAAGGGGACTTAAAGACTGAGCAGAGTGCTAGCTTTAGAACCTGAGTTAGATGTACACGACTCTTCCTTTAACCTGAAGAGCTGTGTTCCTTTGCTTCATACCACTGGCAGATGCCTTTATTCTAAGAATAGACATTGCCACTGCCTCAAATTTTGAACACTTCATCCATCTCACTCTTTCCTTTGTTTTTTGTTTTCAGCCTCTTGTCACCATTAAACATCCCTGATTTTGAACCAGACTATAGTTTATAAGCATCATCATTTAAAGTTATCCTTCCCATGAGGTAAGAAGGGAAAAAAAGAAGTCAGACTATCCAGGGCATTCTTCTTGTAATAATAAACATGTTTTGATGCCATTAACATCATAGGCTACTTCTTCCTCACCAGGGAAGTTTTTTGTCTGATTAATTTTAGATTTCTTATAATTATGTTAAGCTATCAAATCCTCTTAATGATTGAACAAAGTGAAATGATTTAATTCAACCATTTAGCAAATCATACAAAAATGTAATTCAAATGTCAAAGCTACTTAACTTTAACCAGCAAGCTACCAATTTCATGATTAATTATCAATCTATATTACTACTTGAACAATGTCAAGTATAAGAAAACTAATGCTCTTATGAGTAAAGTCTTCTTAGGGATGCTACATTTCCTTAGAGTTAGAAAACGTATTGGAGTAGATTTTGTGACAGGTACACAGAAAAATAAAGGGGAAAATGACTAAGACTAGAAAAGAAACAAATTTGTATGTGAAAAGAAAAGCAGTAATTCGGCTCTAAGCAACTTTTACTAGACATAAAGATCTAATACCAAACACTGATCTGAACCAAAATTACAATGAAAGTATATTGAAAAAACTGGGTGACTGAGGTAATGGAATGTATGTGGGAAAGAAGGTAGAGCTAAATCTTCCTTTCACAATTGAAATGGGTAAAATTTAAATCACAAGTAATGACCATTATTTGAAGGCATGGCAGGGAACAGCAAGGTAATCAAAACTGAAGAATCCCTTATCTCTCAAGGCAGAAAAATATGAAAGACAGATTTCCTTGAATTTTCAGATTTAGTTCTTTAAGCTATTATATTGATATAAAAAATAAAAGTCAGCAATTACAAATTTTGAGTTTTTGTTAACAAATTGACATTACTCACATGTAGAAGAAAAATGCTTTAAGAGTTTCAAGGTTTTCACAAGTATTTGTGGATTTTTAATCAAAATATGCAATCATTTTAATTTCAAATTATTATATTGCTTGAATAATTTCAAGAATGTAGAGAAACCAAAAATATTTTAACACTTTTTAGGTCTTGTTACATATTTTCAAACTGGTTTTAGAGCAATTAAGTTTGGTTATACTGCCACCAGGAGTATAATGATTGCATTCTTATTAGTACTCAGTGATATTTAAGTAAAAGACCTTGTCTGGTTTTTATGTTTTACAAAATTGTTCTTGGTGTCTCATTTTTATCCATATGTGAGCTTTAAAGTAATGTGACTTGGTCATATACTCTGCAAAAAATTCTTCAGTTTGTCAAGTATCTTTTTATTTTGATTGCAGTGTTTTCCCTTTCAATACA
Organism: Uropsilus gracilis; assembly: GCA_004024945.1. Classification (NCBI taxonomy): domain Eukaryota; kingdom Metazoa; phylum Chordata; class Mammalia; order Eulipotyphla; family Talpidae; genus Uropsilus; species Uropsilus gracilis. Next base: position 73,631 of record PVHY01001428.1, read on the forward strand.
AATGTCTTGTCACATTCAACAAGACCTATGAATTTCTTTATGATTTCTATTTTTTAGTTTAAGAATTTTCTTTTTTTCTCTTCTAATAAAGCTACAATTGAAATTAACATAACCCTAAGACTCTTAAGATCCACTTCTTCAGGGAAAATAAAAACACACACTGAGCAGACAACACTCTTACATATTTATGTTAACTAAAAAAAAATTATATTTTAATCTCAATAAAACTTTCAAGTTCTTTTAAGTATGTGTTCATTGAAGCTTAACATTTGTTTTATAAATTATAAACTCTATTATGTACTATGTATTTGTAGTGAATTTAAAAATGTTTTCCTTAATCTTTCTTATTTTAGTGCACGTTTCATTTATGTCTTTACTTTAAAATTGGCAAGACTATTACCTCTAATGTAAATTTTATTCACACCAATTTTATATTCGCTTGAAAAAAATCTTAAGTATCCTAATTAAGACAAAGCCTTTAAAAGTATGTTCTAAACATTTAAGGAGTTATGAAGTCAGTTGAAATTCTGTACAAAAAGAGGTCCAAAGAAATAGTAAGCATGATATCATTGCTGTATAATATATAGACATGCATATATGTAATTGTTCTATTCTGTTATGTAATAAGCAACTATATAGAACTAAGTAAATAAAGATGTATTTCTTTACTGTTTTCTATACTGTTTTACTGATCTCATTGCTTTATAATGTAGTGATCAATTTTGTATTATTCTATTTATCTTAATAAGATATATAAATCAATCTTTCCATAGGAACTTCTTCCCTCCACCAAGAGGTTATGTATACACTTTCACATTTATAAATAACAGTTCATCTTTAGCAGAGATGCACTGAGGTGTTCCATCAAACATTTGTTCACAGGCAATCATGAGCTCCTTTATGAAGGACCAAGAGAAATGAAAGAAAAGAGGAAGAAAAAGAGGGAGAGGCAGGAAGGCGGCATGAAAATGAATGTGAAATGTTCTGCTTTAATGGAGTTAGAAGGAAAGCACAATCACCTTTTAAATTAGAGAAAGTAAACTATTAGAGATACTACACAAAAAGCAGATGAAACAATATGCCAGAGTAAGATGATGGCTCAAGAGCCATCAAGGATTTCACAATCCAACGCCAAGCATTATAAAAGTACTATTCCTCTAAAGAGGAAAAAAAGAAATGAATAGAAATAAAAAGATTCTATACTATTAGTGAAGAATATCTGACTACTTAAAATGTAACACTAAGAGCTGTATACGGTGAACCAATACAAAAGTGCCAAGTAGTATTTTAGGTTTGGGGGCAGTGGAAATCTCTATGGCTACTAGTCATGAACAAACCAGGAGATTGTGTTCTAATAATATGTAATTCACAAAAGCAAGCTAATTTGCCACATTGGCCATATTATGGTGACCCCAGACTTAATCTACACATTTTGAAAAAATCAACAAGTGAGCAAAAAACAATAGGGTAACCCAATATTTTAAAACTCAAAATTCATAGACTACATAGTGAATTCGGACGAAAAGTTCAGGTGTGAGGTCACATCTAAAATGGTTAGTTTATAGACAAGTAGCAGGACTGTGAGACATATCTCTGTGATCTTGTTACTACAAATGGAAAGTGATTCAGATTTTCTATTTTCTATATTAATGAAAATGAACTTAAAAACTAAAGTGGTAACTGACATGACTTAGATAATAACTTGAGGGTTAAAAATAATTATTTCACAATTCACAGTAATTCTTTTAATACTACTTGTTCTATTAAAGTATATAATCTCATTAATGAAATAAAGATACTTTCTGATTCCCTTTAATCCTCCCAAATCTCATTTTGGAAAGGTGCACCCCCTCAAGCAGGGGTACATATTAAAGGTAAACATGGCAACTGAAAATTTTAATGCAAGGACAAGTATTATCTGATAACCTTTTCATTTTCAGCACTGAAATACCTACAACTATGAGATTATAAACTTATGAATTATATGCAAACAATCAATTATAAAATCATCTTCCATAACACAGTGAAAATAATTCAAAGACTACCTGAATAAAATTTTGGATTTTACACAAACCTGTTACCGCCACAATTCCATAAAAACAGAGGCTGACACTGTATTACGTAAAATGTGATAACGATGGTATACTAACAAGTCTGAACATTAAGCACTGTCTCTTGAGACATGAAATAATTTCAACAATGCTACTGCTATTTATAACTTTATAAATTCACTTTGCAAATTTCTTCTTGTCTTTTAAACATAAATATCCTTACATGGTAAATTTTTATTGATAATACATTCATTTATTTTGGAATAATCTAAGGCATTTTATGGCACACTCAAAGAATATGCTACAGACACAGCAATCTTATGAGTAAAAAAAGGAAAAAATGTTTAAAAATTTCTAACTTGTGTTGTTTGAAAGTGTAGAGTTTACAAAATTGACAAGAAATCTGATTACTAAAGGTCCTTGAAACTATTTTTCGATATTCATCCTATGAAAGTTATAGTTCAAAATAAAGTTCCATTTTTTAAAGGCCAAATGTGATTTTAACTTTTCAAATTTTGTTTTTAGTACAACTGAGGCAATATAAAATTACATGGTTCTATATTAAAACAGAGAGCATATTTTTAATCACTCTTTCCCATACAAAGCGTTCAGATAAATAAAACTCTTACTCATATATAAAGCTACATTCAGACAGACCTTTACCATAAGTTCTGTTTTGAGAAATTCCACATATATTCTTGCAAAGAAACTTGGCATTGTACCATCTCCACTGTCTACTCACCCCCAAAATGGAAAACAAGAAAACTTGAAAAATAAAAGTAAAGTTAATTAAAAAACACTTTATCTTATTAGGAATATTAACTACTGGAGGAAATCTCAATGTCGATGACATTATACAGTACTAAGGTATTTAATGAAATGGTTCCTGTTTTAAGGAAAAGGTGATGAGCTAAGCTCAAGAAAATTTCCCAGGGAATAAAACACTAGAGGGCAGCATCAAACTGCTGGGACAGAGAGCATTTTTTTAATTTGAAAACTTTAAACTAGTTAGTAAATTTTCTGAAAATTGCCTTGTGAAGCTGACTTATGGGGTCATAAGTCTTATTATAAAAAGGAAAATGGTAGCTTTGTTTTTGCCCACACCCTGCCATTTTCTAGTGTATTCTTCCTTTTGCAACTGATTTGTGAAATGTTTAAAACGCCGTAGTGATAATGTCCCTTTCTTTCATATAAAACACACAAAACCCATGACACTGTCATTTTTGAAATAGGAACGACATAAAAGGACTGACATTTCTATTCAAAGAAATTTCCTTGGGTTAATGTTACACTTTAGTTTTGTTTCCCTCAGTGTTTTAAAGGTGACCAAGGAGCTTGGAAACCAAACTTCATACATTCATTGACCAATGTGCCATCAGTACTACAGACAAAAAGCTGTGGAGTATGTCCTCCCCCAGGAATTTTGCCTGGCAAGGAAAATAAGATCTACCTATGCTATTGTGAGTTGAAAAATACAAGAGTCAGAAAAAGTCCTATGGTTATTACAAATGAGTAACAGAACAGTAGCACTAAGATAAACTTTATCTGCACAAAGGCCTAGTAGAAATCATTAAACCTTCATTCTGGGGGTAATCAACTACAAGCGGGAGAGGGAGAGGGAAAAAAAGTAGTCCTTCAACTACTAATGGAGAACTAAAACACTATTCTGTAGAAGAGAAAATGAATAACTGGTAGTCTTCTGTTCCATTTAATGGGCACAATATGCCATAGGACAGGGTTTTTTAGTACTTCAAGTTCACAGATAAAAGATTAAGGTAAAGCAACTTCTTCAAGTTACCTAAACTAGTTTTATGTTCTTAACCTTATAGTTTTGAAACTTAATTCTCAATCCAAATTCCCAAATTATTTCCAATACTGGTTAATCCTGGAATGCAAAAAGGGGCAAGGGAAACAGAATGAAGTAAATTAGCTTTAATTAAACACAAAAGACCATTCCAGGTATTAATTTCCCTTGCTATGTTCTATCCTATGTTCTACTTAAATCAGTTAAAAAATGAAAAACACCCCTCAGTAGTACTTGCATACTAAACTTGACATCTTCCAAAGTACTTCAAATCAGTTCAAAAAGCTGCTAGTTTCTAAGCTGTTAGTGAAAAATAAACTGGTAACAGAAAAAATACAGGTGATCATGAAATATACTGCTATCACATCAGAATAGGTCTCTTCCCCCAACCAATTCTTTTAATGTGCCATGAAAATCATTCTTGCACAGGTGTGTGCAAGACAGGTGTGTAATGACAGGTGTGTAAAGGATTTAAAAATATGCAGATTTGGACAAGGAAAAAAATACACGCTATTTTATTTCTAAAATTTGGCTACCTTTTTTTTGAAAGCAAAGATAACTACCATACACAGCACCTGATAGTTTATCAGTATGAATCACTCAAATTAAACCTGTTAAAAAATCATTTAGAATCCTTACTGGTTTTAGATCCGCTGTTCTTGTAATTCAATGCTTTACTAAAGCAAGGCCTAATCATAAAGACTTAATATTTAGATGATCAATTTCAATACTGATTTGTTGCAATCCGGTTCCATACATTTAAAATCATCATTCTTTGCTAGGTTCCTAACACAAAGTTTAAACATCCCTCAGTAGAGCACACCTTTTATCTTCAAGGTACTTTTCTCATACTAAGCACTTCTCCCTCTGCTGGAATATTCATTAAGTGTAGGGATGTGGGATACCTATACCATGAATCCCCAAAGGTGTAGAATTGATGGACTCATCGGGTAGTCTAAATTTAAAGAACAGGAAGTACTAATACAAAACGGTACACAAAAGACTTGACTTTTGAGTAAACATTATCTCATTCTTTCATTGTTTGTCCTCATGTAGAATTGAGCTATGCATTAAAAAAAAAAAACAACATATTTATGACCATCTGTCACATGCTAGTGTTGCTCCATCAAGAATGACTCAGTTCCAGGGTCAGAGCAATGAACAATGTAAAAGACAAAGCTTTTTGTCTTGTTTTTGAGACTAGGTCTCGCTATTTTTGCCCATGGAACCCCAGGCTCACGTTGCCCTGGGTACCACGGACTCAAAAGCAATCCCCAGCCTCAGCTTCCCAGGTAGCTGGGATTACAGGCACGCGCCACCATGCCCAGCTATTTTTGGGTAACTAGGTCTCGCTGCGTTGCCCTGAGCGGGACTTGAACCGTGGCCCCCAGTTCCCGCCGTGGCTTCCTAGGCTGCCGCTTACAGGCACATGCCACCATGCCCGGCAAAGACAAAGTTTTCAAAAACGGCAGTAAAACCCGCCATCTTTTCCTCCTGAATTAGGTGCTTTAGGTCATTCTTTATTGCATGAAAGAGGTTACTGAGTGAACGTCCCTTCCAAGGCAGGGACGGCTGCGGGTGCTGCTGATATTTCTTCCTGGCTCTTAAGGACGGCCCATGCGGACGGGCTCCCACGTGAACAGTTCTTTACAGAAGCCACAGGAAGCACCTTCAACGTCATGTCGCCTGCGCCCTCGCCGGTCCCCTTCCCTTCTCAGCTAGGGTCTTGAGGGGGGGGTCCCCATACTAAGGTGGGGGGGGAGCAAAGCACTAACTTCAGCCCATGCTTCCACCCACCTCCGGAGGCTGGCCGTCAAGACTCCACCACTTCTCCCCCAGCCGGCCCCGCAGAACTCTCCGCCCAAGGGCTTTGAGGAACAAAGCCCCGGTTACCGCGCCACCTCCCGGCCCATCCGACCCCCCCCCCTCCCCCCTCACTCAGTCCGCCCCACCCGAGCCCTCAGCTCCAGAGACCCCGGCAGACTTAGATGTTCACTCCCCCGCGCTCCGCCTCGGCTTTTCGGTTGGTTGGGGAGAAAACAAGCCCCCGCGAGGCCTCCCGCGGTAGGAGCACAGGCGCCGCCGGCCGTTAGCCTCCCCGAGCCAGCACAGCGGCGGCGCCCCGGGACCATCGCAGGGTCTCCCCGCCCGATCCCGTCCTATACCGGAGGGGAGGCCACGAGAGGACTCGGCGCCGTCCCTCCTCGGCCCCTGCAAGACCTGACTGCGGATCCTCCCACCCTCCGAACACAGGGGCTCCCTGCCTTTGCAGGGCCCCCACCCCCCGCGGCCGCGCGCAGCCCCCCCCAACTGCCGCCGCCCACCCAGCGGTCACTCCCCCACTCCCGCGCGGCCCGCGCCGCTGCCCAGCCGCACAGGAGGCACGGAGTCCCGCGCGAGGAGGCTGCCCAGCCGCTGAGCCAGCTGCAGCCTAGAGCGCACACGAGGAGCCGCGGCGCCCCACGCGCAGCCACCCGGCGCTCTGCTCCGGCTTGTCGCCGCCGCCGCCTGCAGCAGCTGTGGGAACCCCCAAGCCTAGACCCCTGAGGGACTCAGCCCGGACTCCCCGGCTCCCGTCTGCCTTTCTACCCCCCAGCCGTCCCGGGACTCGTAGCCTCCGCCGCGCATGGGGCCGGTTCTGGGGGAGGGAATGTAAACAAATCGGGGTTTTATAGTTACCTCACACTCGAGTGCCGTGTGCATCTCCTCTCCGCTCGGTACCAAACCCCGGCTGCACCAAATCGTGTATTCTCCAAAGCCAGCTGCGCTAACTGCGTCGCGGAAGCCTGCGCGGCAGACACCACTCTACGCTAGCGGCGTACAAGGCCCAGTCAGGTCCCTGCGCAGCCGCACCCGGTCCGCCTATGGGTGCTACGTTCTGGGCGTACACACACCACCCAGCCATTCACCCGGGATAACGCAACTTGCGTAGAGCAACTGCGCCACTCGCGGATTCCACACTGATAGCAGGAGCAATAGGAAATGTGAGTCTACGCAAAGTGCGGAGCTCCGTGGCGCTAGTTTTGTTGGAAAGGAAGCCGCGGGGGAGTTGGGGAGGCTTCTAACGCATGCGTGGAGCGTCCTCTCCCCACTTGATTTTCCTCCCGGCTTTCCTAGTCAGTTGCTGAGGCCCTGGGGGGCGAAGGAGTAATGGACGCGCTAACGATTGTTCAATTTATTATTCTCTGCGCACAAGTTAAACATCTGCCTTGATTTACCCCCTTCCCTTTGTTAAAGTAAGCTTCCTGTCTCTTTGGTAAGAAGGACCTGATCTATTTAATGCCATTTACTGTATTTTTGCATAGTTCTTTCCCCCACTTAACTCCAATTTACTCTAAAGAACATTTTCTGTGGGTCTCTCAAGTGTACTAGAAAAAGATGTGTCCTAAGACCAGGTCACACACTTGGAGCAATTCTCAAGCTTCTGGCAGCTTTCTGTGGTTTTCCCATCACCTCCTGCTTATTAATTCATTGATTTTTCCTTAACTCCCAAAGGTAAAAACTCCTGATGCATTCAACTCTTTCCTAGATTCCTGTCTACATTTTGCTTACTCTTGCTCACCCCTACATTCTGCTCACATTTTGCTTACACCATACCTGAATCACAAGAACTGCTCTCGCTTCTTAGGAAATTCACAGCCCATATTTTCTTAAAAGTAGAACCTGGACACCTTTCTTTTGTGCCATTACTCTGCTTCCTGGCATTTATCTCATCCCCATGGGGAGACTTGTCTGTATTATGTTTGGTGTGCCTGTTTTTAATCTAGCCAGAATCTTTTTAATGGAGTGAGATCTAGCGGTGCCTTACTGATGTCTACCAAAGTACATAAAACCATGATCAATAATAGCAAGCTTTATTATTTGTCAAATATTGTGTGTGTGTCTAAATACTTATTCCACGCCCTTCACAAATTAAGATAACTTGCACTTTACTACTACTGGAAACTGAGGCAAAGGAAGTTAAGTGACTTACCTAAGATAACAGATAGGAAGGAGAGCTGGAATCCAAATCCCCTCAGTATGGCTACATAGAACTGCTTTTCTGCACATTCACCTTCATGAATCTTGTTTTTTTTTTTAATCAATTTTTGGAGTTTTGTTTATTTTTTGATCTCTGTAAAAACATCTTTCAGATGTCTAATAAAGAAGCTATCTTTTAAGAACCTAACTGATTGCCAGGACACTAAATTTCTCATCATTCTTTTTCCTGCTTGGAAACCCCAATTTATTGAATTCACCCTTGCTGGGAGTTTCACAAGCTAGAACTAAGGCTTGAACACTTATTTCTCTATACCTTTTACCTAAAAGGTAAAAGGTAAAAGGTTAGGTAAAAGTTTAAGATCATAATTACTTTACTGACCACAGTATCAGCAGTTTTAAAATACATGCAGCATCTTTATTCTAAATTTCAGTAGGCTATACCACTTATGTTCCTAATATTTTATTACATTTCATCCTACTTTTTAGTTTTATCTTGACAAAAATTAATGTTCCACTGGTACACAGATACAGTTGAAATAACTGATCGAATGTTAAAATCTTTCCATATAGATTAATAGCTGTAATTCTAAGTAGAATTTCTCCATGACTCCTAGCTCTGTCCCAGTTTTTTTCAGGATTTCCCAGGCCTACCTCACTTCAGGAACTCAGCATTAATACCTAGCTAAAAAAGAAAATCTGTAAAAAATCAAGTTTTATCAAAGTCTCCTATTGTAATTGGTGAGTATCTATGCTTTACTAATTTTTATATGTTTTAAATATATCATCCTTGCATATAACTACAGGGTAAGTTACTTGAAAATAAATCAAGTGTCCTACCACTTTAATAAATTCACCCAAACATTTATGTATGATTGAGTATGTGCACAATGATTAGGATGGGACTTAAAACTATGCAGTGTGAATGATTGCACTGCAAACATGCATATTACTTACTGGAAGAAAGACTCAGAAAATGACTTATAGGTTTACTCAAAATCATAAGAATTAAATAATGAAGAGTGCAAAAAAAATCACTATAATATATTTTCATTTTACCATAATATATAAGGAATGTGTTAGGATAGGGAATTTTTAATATTTTAATATTATAGAACTTTCAGAAAAGGACAGATACTCCCACCTCCCCCTCTAGTTTCCTAATCATATTAATAAAGGAACTCACCTAAACTGTGAAAACATTATATAGATGATTTGCAATACCTAGGGGACTAAAAAAAACATTGAATTATGTGACAAGTTTACCAGTCATTGATTTTGCTTATTCAGATGACTTCAGACAATTTATTTCACATATCTAAAATTTTAAGCATGACAAATCTACCTTTGTGAGGCATGATAAAATAAATCTAATGGTCCCTTTCTTGCCCCTCAAAGGATTAGAAAAGAACCAACTATAAAGGAAAATTAGAACCACACTTACTATCTCATTCTTTAGTTGTAGCTAAAGGAGGTCCAGTCATAACTGAGTTTTCTCTGTAGCTGAAGAGAATAATACAATCATTATCCACAACGCAGTTAAGAAATTCAATTGAATCTAAAACAGACATGACTGATTTTAAGAAATCAAACCTTTTCAACTCAATTGTTCTTTAGTAAATCAAGATGAGTGATAACCAAAGATAAAAAAAACTGTTATCTTTTGATTTTTGCCTGACTATAGAGGGTCAACTCAGGCAAGATTAGGCACAGCAGAAAGAGCATTAAAAAGACTAAATTATACTGTCAGATCACCGTTGAGTAAGGGCTACTAAAGAACAGAGTAGGTATTAAAGAGTTGAGAAAAGAAGACCTCAAAATACATTGTACACCTAGACCTCAAAAGCAATTGTCCATTTACTTTTAGAGATTAATGTCAGCATTGGGATTGAAAGCCTAGTTCTAAACCTAAATCAGGGGAATGAAAAGGGTAAAATCCATTCCTGTTCTTTCAGACCAGTGGCATTGGGTGCACCTAACATGTAAAACCCATGATCAAAATGGGAAATGGGGCTTATGGAGCAGCTTTCTTCTGATCTCTTGATAAATTATGGTTCTACCTTCTCATATAAAGGCTTGAAAGACTTGTAATTCCTCAACTTAGATAAGCAGGCCTTGAGAGCTTGCACTGAAGTTCTCTTTAGAGGAGTTCCACAGCCCTTGTGGCTCATTATAAAGTGAACAGAACACCTGTACATGAAAGGTCTTCTTTTTCCACAGAGTTCAACCCACTGAAGAGGGTAGCATGAGAGATGAACCAACCTTACCCTGGGAGATAAAACTGATCAACCAGTCAAGAGAGGGCCTTCTAAATTGCTAGGCTCATGAAATAAAATGAATAGACTATCCACAGAAACAAAAATTAGAGAAGCAAAACAATTTCAACAATTCAAGCAACTACACACCCACGAGCAAAAAAGTAACCTCTATATGATTTGCCTAGATGATGCTAAAATTAGACTAGCCAGGTTCTTTAACCTCAGTTCATCACAACAAAAATTAAATAATTTTACCATTAGACATCCTTATTGAAAGAAGGCAATTATGCAGAGAATTAAAGCCTTGGATTTGCCACAGCAAGACCTTTTGAAAATAATATTGAGAACTTGCCTAAGAGAAAAAGGAAAACCCACTTAGCACAATGAACAAAATAAACTCAGAGCTAGAACCAGGACAAGAGGCATAGCTTATTTACCCACATGATTGTACCAGAAAGGATCCTTAACCCAAATCTACTCTTTTGTGCTCAGGTATTCTTAGAATTCAAAACCTCACTATTGGTCCTGGAAACTAAAGGTCCTTTGACCCTAAGGGTAGTTACTACCCGTATGTAACTTACTGATACTGACTGAAGAGTTTCGTTTTTTTTTTTTTCAGGTCTCTTCTGAAGAAGTTTTAAGAAGGAAGAAAACATGATCACCTATATTCCTAAGGATAGTACAGATGAAGGAAAACCAGACCAATTGCTAACTACTTGATCTTGTGTTTAGCCAACCTGTGCACTCACAAGAATACTAAACTGAAAACAAAACAGTAGGCTTGGCAAGCAGCCACCTCATGCCAACAGGCAGCCATTTTGAATGTTTTTGAAACTCTACAGGCATAGCAGAAATCAAGTTTCCAAACTTAACTCCTAAACCAAAGGAATATAGGATCAAATATCTACATTAATATGCAGATTTGAAGGGTATTGGTAGAGGGATGGTTACACTTCGATTTTAGGAAAATTACCAACATGAAAATGAATTAGTAATAAGTTGCCATGTAAATATTTTAAAATACCAAGTTTGTTTGTTTAACTGGTTACAATTTCAAACTAATTTTTAAAATTCACTTTAAAATGTCATCAACATGAAATCAAATTTCAAATCTTGCTTCAGGCTTACAAGATGATTCTTAATGAGACCCATTTCACAGCTGACATTTATGAAAATAGTCAAGTACGTCTTTTGAAGTCAAGACACACGGTTTATCTTAACAAATATTACTTACCTTTGTTTATTGAAAATTTGACAGCAAGAATGTAGCAATCCTCTGGATATTAGTGGAGACAATAAAATGAATTGTCAAAATAGGAATAATTTGTAGGGATTTCTGAATTTTTCTTGAAATATTTTTAAGTAAATCCCAGAAATTACTTCTAGTAGAATAAGGCACTTTTGCATCTTCATAAAACCCTACAAACCATGTCTTCTTTCTAGCACACATCTTTACAATACTTTTAGAAACTTCCTAGTGTTTTTGTGAAGAACAGTTTGCCAGTGCCTAGTATTCAGCAACTACTGTACTTGGCTATTGTTCTTGTTGATGATCTCACCTACAGCCTCCCAACTATTTCATCACACTCAAGTTTCGTTCCAATTACAATGACAGTTCCAATGAAGAGGACAGTTGCTTTCTCTGTTGCAGTTATGTTTCCTCTTCCTTCCCACCCTAAACATCTGAGGTGTAGCCTTTGAATGTGCCAGGTACCATTTTAAGTGCTTTAAATGTTACAAATTATTTTATCCCTGCAAGGTGAATAGCATTCACCTTGAATGAATAACATTATGCCCATTTCACAGATAAAGAAATGGTAGTTACACAGCATGTGACAGAGGCAAGATTCCGCTTATATTAAGAAGCAAGGCTCTTAACCTTTACATTACCTAGCCTCTTATTTCAAAACTACTTGCAGGTCACCATATTTATGAGAATAGCTACATATATGCCTGTCTCTGCAAAAGTTGTTAATTTTAAAAAATCAGTAAAACCATAAACTGGGAACTTCGTAATCTGCAAATGTTGCAGGTCAATGGAAAATTTAAGCAGAATTTTAAATGGAATAAAGAATAGAATAACAACATATCAAGACACTCAGGCCAGGCATGGTGGCGCATGCCTGTAGGTGGCAGCCTAGGAAGACATGGCCGGGACCAGGGGTCATGGTTTGAGTCCCACCGAGGGCACGTAGCAAGACCTAGTCCCAAAAAAATAGCTGGGTGTGGTGGCACGCGCCTGTAATCCCAGCTACCTGGGAAGCTGAGGCTGGGGATTGCTTGTGGTACCCCAACGTGAGCCTGCAGTTCGATGGGCAAAAACAGTGAGACCTAATCTCCAAAAAAATAATAAGAATGATAATAAAGACACTTATATTGTGAACAATTGTTCTCTTTTGCTTTAACTTTCAGCTTGACTAACTTGAATCAAATCCAAGGGAGATGATTATTCCAGAGTCTCTTAAATTAGAATGTTAATAAGTCAGTTTGATTATTCAGTGGAAAGCATTCCCCTTCTTCATGGTGATTTGATGTAGTTGTTCAAGTATTTATTTATACCAGTCAAGTTATATTAAAAATTAGACAGAATCAGGTGTGTTAATGACTTGTATGATAGTCATGTAAATATGAGTAACTAATTTGCTAATCAATGAAGAATTGGCTGGGTGCAGACAAATATATCCAGCAGACTTAAAAGGAATTTCATTTAAGGTGTTAAAGGTTCATTTTAGCTCCTAGATTTTATGAATCTACATCCTCGGCAAGCTTACCTAGGAAGAGACAGGTATTAAGGAGTGAATACACCTTCAAGCAAAAGTTTGTTTCTTTTATGTACATATCATTTTGTTAATGTGTGAAAATTGCTGAATGTGGGCAAACAAAATATGGCTCTTGCCTTTGATCCAGAGAGGTGACTTACATTCCAGTTGAAGATAATTAAGGAGGTGATTACAATACAGAATGTAAGTGCAATGTTAGGGATAGGTATGGGTGGCAATGACAGCAAAGGCCAAAAAGACTTCCCAATGGAAGTGACATTCAAGCAATGATTTGAAGGATGTATAGAGACTAGCAGAGAGGGCAGAGCAACCCAAGCAGAGGAATGAAATGAGTGAAAGTGTGATTCTCACTTTGAGGAAATGAAACCCATGATGTTGGCAAGCACTTTGGCAAGGGGGTGGGAGAGATGAGACTGGACCAATAAACAGAGCCTTTTTGTATCATTAGAAGGCTTTGAATTCTATTCTAAATGTGGAGGGACTTTAAGCAAGCAAATTATAAGATCACAGTCTAGAAATGAAATGGATAATATGATTAGTTTGGTAGGCAGAATAATGTCTATCAAATGTCCATGTTCTAAACTTTCACATTATCAAGACTTGTGATGCTAACTAGATGATCTTGAGTCAGGGAGATGATCCTGAATTAGTTAGGTGGGGGGTCTTTTTTTTTTTTTCAGTTGAGATGGGTAACAACTTTGTATTTTAGAGGTATAAAATTTCCCCCTTCAAATGTTATTACTATACCACATCCACTACCACAGCACCCGTGGTCCACCATCTTGCACTTTGTTCTCAGTGGGGTTTACTCTTACTAACAAGGGGTTTCTAAAAATATAAGAGGATAGAAGAGGAGAGTCCCAGGGGAATGTGAATATAGCTTTGGAGAAAGAAAGTTTTAGACTGAGGAATATGGGTGGCCTCTAGAAGATGGAAAAGGTATGGAAATGGTTCCCTTCAAGAACCTTCAGAGGAATGTGCCCCTATGACACTTTGGGTCAGCCTAATGACAACTGTGTCAGATCTCTGATGCATAAAACTGCAAGGCAATAAACTTGTTGTGTTTTACATTGCCAAATTTGAGGTAATGTGTTATAGAAGCACTAGAAAACTAGTAAAATAAGAAGATGATACAACATATGGAAATAATATAGGGAGTTTGTTATTTTTGAGAAACGTCATGAAGACCAAATTAATCTGGAACCCAGGTCTACTAGCATACGTCTGACACTGAGAGACCCTTCAAATCTGACCATTCAGCTTCCTTCTCAATACCTAAGGGTACTGAATAATTATTTGTTTGTTGTATAATAATTTTTCCTTGATTTTTATTATTATCACTGGCTTCAAAATTTAAATAGCTTGTATTTACAAGCTACAACGAATGCTAAAAGGATGTAAGTGAAATTTCAGGCATAAAACCAAATTATTGTATTACTCAACTTTTGAAATACCTAGAATAAGCAAATCCATAGATACAGAAGTTACTATAATTAGGATTACCCAGGACTGAGGTGTAGAAGAGAAAGAAAAGAAAATAGGAATAAAATTTCATGTTTGGAATGAAGAAAAATTTGGAAAGGGATAATTGCAATGATGATTGTTCAAAATTGCAAATATAATTAATGCCATTGAATTATATAATTCAGAGTGGTCAAACTACACTATTTTATGATAGAAAGATACTATGATCAGACATTTAATCACAATGAGAAAAGAGTAAGAACATGCTACCCCCATCAAGGTGCTGCTCTACCAAAACATAAGGCTGGGAATCAGGCCCCCAAAGTCGAAGACCTGAAACATAACAGGAAGGAGCAACAAAATGAGGCAGAAAACAATAGAGATAACAGCCACCAAGAAACAAGAACCACTGATACAAGCCAAAGGTGCTCGGATTGGCATATGAAGGCAAAAGTGTCCAGGAAAGATAAACAGCATGCTCTAACAAGTCCCAAGAAATCACACCCTCACCAAAGACAAGGAAATAGATCTAGAAGAGAATAAGAAAATACTAAAGGGCTAAACATGGGCAAACAACAAAAAGAAAGGAGGTGAGGAAACCAGAGGGAGCATGTTGGGGTTGGGTATTCCCATGGGGATCAACAATTATGCAGTCATGTATTGTAAAAAATCCAAAAAAAAAAAAAAGAGTAGGAGTAGCATTTGCCATCTACCTTCAATTATTTTGCTTTTCTCAAAGCACTATGCTTCATATTTTACAAAGGACTCACTTATCCTACTATTTATCAATTGTAGGTATCTGCTATTGACATTCAATTAGATCAGGTTTTTAAGTCTTAAAAATGGACATATCCATAATCTGAGAAATGAAGGATTCTGCTTCTTACAACAGAGTTTCAAATATATTCGTGTGTTCAGGCACTTCCTTCCCTCCTTTTTTTAAGGACCCAGTGTTTACACTGACTCAAGTATTCTGGGGTACTAGAGCACCAATGGGTTTTTTTCTTCCTGCTATTACCATCCCAGGAACTATATTTCCAGGGATAGTTGACTTCTTTCCATATGTCAATAACTGTTTATAACATTGGCCCATTATAATTTCTTAGATACATATTTATCATTTCTTCACTACCATTTTTATGCATTTAGTAAAGAAACAAGAATACAAGGCCAGGCATGGTGGCGCATGCCTGTAAGCAACAGCCTAGGAAGCCACAGCTGGGGTCAGGGATTGTGGTTCGAGTCCCGCTGGGGGCACATAGTGAGGCCTAGTTCCAAAAATATATAGCTGGCATGGTAGCACGCATGTATAATCCCAGCTGCCCGGGAAGCTGAGGCTGGGGATTGCTTGATTCTGTGGTATCCCGGGCAACGTGAGCCTGTGGTTCCACAGGCAAAACTAGTGAGACCTAGTCTCCAAAAAAAAAAAAAAGAAACAAGAATACACACATTTGTTTAATCTGCCATGTTTAACCAGAAGCACTCCAGGGTTGCTCTTAAGGTTATATGAACTAATACAATTATAAGATAACATGGACAGAATGTTTTGCAAAATCTCTGACATATTAAAGGTCTAAGGAACAGCAATTATATGGTCACTACTAGCATGTCATCTATCTCAAGAACCCTCGTTTTCCCTGACTCGCTATAGTTTTCTTTGATTATGTTATTTCTTCCTTTGTATATCTTATCAGTTTAAAAATCTGTGTGTCTTTCTTTTGCTGTTTTATCTTTAACCAGATTCTCCCAGACATGGGGTCATAGGAATTGTAGTCACCAACAAGTTCCACTCAGATTAGTGTCCATAATGATTTTGCTTTGAGTGAATATAACACCAGGTAGAAAAATATAGATGTTATTTCTGAAGAAATAAAAACATATCAGTAGTTTGTAAACTATGTTAACAATGATAGGATTTGGGGGGAAATCAGAAACATTTTAGTACTTTCTATCATAATACTGTTATTATTACCATTATTAAACATTTATTGAATGTTTACTACATATTAGAACTTTTCTTGGAATTTTGTATGTCATATAATTCTTACATCCACCCGATGTGCTCATAATTCAACCCATCTTACTGAAAAGAAAATAACTATAGAGCAGTTATGTAACTTGCCCAAGTGGGGACACCACAGTTCAAGTTCAGAGCCCTTGCTCTGAAACCACTAAAGTATTTATCAATTATTAACAAATTATTAAACAGCATTATTAGAATTATTAAAACAGCAGCCTCAGCTTTGTAGAATTCCTAAACTAAATTCCTTCTACTCACAGGTCCCCTGACTCTGGAGGTGAGAAGTGCAGATGAACTGATACCACCAAGTATACTACAGCCTCCCCCACCCTCCACCATGTATGATGTTTGTGACTGGGAGACCCATATCATGAGCTCTCACAAAAGCTGCTTAACTTCAGAAGGCAGAATGTTTCCACAAAATATTATAACTATCTTTATAAGAAATTGCATGTGATTGTGTGACTGCTATTCCTCACTTTAACCTTCCAGAATTTACATTTAAAAGAGTGGCTAATTTTTAGTATTAGTCTAGTGTGAGCTACTTTCTGTATTTCCCAGTTCTTTACATTTTCATGTTAGGATACCTAGTTTATTAGCAATGTTGTAAATATATTGGAGTGTATCTTCACACTTCCAATATATATTGATGGCAAAACAACCAAGTTTTTTAGCAGAGATCGTTTGTTTTCTTCCATAAAACTTTTGTTGAATAGGAGTTACACTTGGGAAATATTTGAACATTTTTTAACACTCAAGAGAAATGTTATAAATCATATGTATTGTTTTCATTATCTTATTTCCCTTTTACAACTGTATAGATATAAAGGAGTCATATATGGAAATAAGGTATCATTAAGAATTTAGAATTATCAAAACTTCCAATTTATTTTGCTCTATGAAACCCTGCCACAATTAACCATTCAAAGGATTGTGGAGAATAACCCCATAATTAAGCATTAGATCCAATGTGTCATTATGTGCACTAGCACTTTTAATGACGTTTGAAACACAAGGCCAGGAAACTTAGATGCTGGGAAATCTCTGTCTTGACATTAAAAGTGGTTCAGAGGATGGAAATCCTGTGTGAGGTCAGATGATATCTGTGCTACTTAAGTAAAGATCAAATTGAAATTGGCAAACTATAGTGATCGCTTAGAAAATAATCTCGTAATTATATTCCTAATTAGCATCTGTCAAAGAATATATTTTGAAGCACTTCTATTTTTCTTGTCTAGAACTTATACCAAAAGCCAACACAGTGATAATATTAAATAATAATTAACTAATAATATTCCATAGTTATTAGTTTATCTGTTTGATATAGTTAATCTGTTTGATTTCTATATTCTACAGAATGAAATTACACAGTATCTTTCTCTGTCTAATTAATTTCACTAAGCAGCATTTCCTCTAGGTCATCTGTGTTGTTGCTAACAAAATGAAATAATACTCAGCCATAGAAAATGATTTAAAAGTTTTAAATCTTTTTTAAAGTTTTAATATTTCACTTTTGGAACAACAGTTTAGAGTTTGTAATTTATTTCTATGTTTTAAATAAAGACATCAAACATAGAACAATATCTTCGTAATTGGAGCAGTTCTGAGATAACTATAATACATTGGTTTTTTTTTTTTTTTGTTTGTTTGTTTGTTTGTTTGTTTTTTAATAGGTCTTGTTATTTTTGCCCATGGAATCGCAGGCTCACGTTGCCTGGGGTATCACAGACTCAAGCAATCCCCAGTCTCAGCTTCCTAGGTAGCTGGGATTACAGGCACACACCACCACGCCCGGCTAATTTTTTGGAACTAGGTCTTGCTACGAGCCCCAGGTGGGACTCGAACCACGATCCCTAGCCCTGGCTGCTTCATAGGCTGAAGCTTACAGGCTGTAGCCACCTTGCCCAGCCCAACTATAATACATTGGTAGTAATCAGTCAAAATGATGCTAGTGTTCCTCTTACTGGCACTCATTTTAAAAAGAGAGTGATCAAGGTTGGGGTAAACTGGGCGTGATTTGAAAGTGAGGCAAATTTGACTTTAAAATTATTTAGCTTCACTCCAGAAACAGACCCAACCTCTTTGGAGGGAAAAAACACACACACAAACTAACTTGCATTAAACCTAATTGAACTTCTATCAATATTTAGAAATGATAAACATTCCCACTTACATTTCATTTTATTTGAATTTTTATATTTTGTAGTGAATGTTCTGCCTGCATCCTGAAAACATCTTTTAAATATTTACTGCATTTGCACAAAATCTATTATTTAACACTATTAAATAATAAGTTTGGTGACTGATAAGCAGTGAGTTCTAGTCTAACTTAATAATGGGAGTGGTGTTGAGAAGGGAACTGATACTAAAACGAAACTAATGTGCCAATAAATTCTGATCAGTTCTTTTATCAGACATAAACTGACATATAGATCACCCAATATTAAGAGAAAATAGAATCTGACCAACTTGGAGTTGAGGAACAGAGCTCTGTTCATTATACATGTAGCAGAGATTGAAAAGTTTAGGTTCAATTATTACCAGTTCTTCTGTTTCCCTCATTCAAGCCTAGTCTTTACTAGGTGGTACTTTGGTACTTCTTTCAAACCATCAGTAACATGTACAGTTATTCTGCAAAATGCTTTATCCATTCAAATAATTAGTAGAAGAGATGAAAATATGATTGAATATCATTTGAGTAATTTGAATGCATGCTATTGTTTAATGACTAAAGTCTATGGAACAGGAACAATTTTATGGTATTATAGTATTGTATTAACTCCCACAACAGAAATGAAACAAGGATGAACAGACTGAGAGCTTGGGCCTCTACTGTTTCCTAAGTGAACTTATGTTCTCGCATTTTATGGTTTTTCTCTTTCATAGTCAAGGTCCTAAATTCTTATTTACTCAGTTTACTTTCTCAACTCACCAGCTCCCAAGGTCACCTCCATCCCCACCAATAACCATAATTGCTAAAACAAATGGCTACCTTCTATTGCTACTTAATTTGATTTCTCTTATTTGAGGAGATAACTTCTTCTTTTAAACACTCATGGAATTTGATGGACTTGGACGTTAAGAATACATGCCCAGACAGACACCTGATTAGTAACCAAAAGGTGTTGCCTTTTTCCTGTGCTGATTTACCAAGTAAGGTGCCTGTTGAGCTGTCCCACCGCCAGCCTTGCTTCCCTTTACATAAGTTTCCAGTTCTCCTTCCAATTTCACAGTATGTAGTGTTCCTTCCAGGAGGTCCTTTCCTATTTTCCTCAAGGGCTTCTGTTCTTTAAATTTCCAAACATGTAGGCAATTTCTTCTAGGTCCATTTATTTATCAGTCCACACCACTGCTTCTAAAGGAAAGTTTTAGGGGACCACTTGCATTAGTATCAGAGTCTAGAGGTTCTTTTTAAAAGTGGAATTTCTAACTTACCCTAGTGAGACAATCTTTGGGCTAAAACTAAAATCTTTTCTTTTTAGTTACTTCCCAGGTAATTCTTATTTTAAAAACCCAGGATTGAGAATTATTGTTTTATATAGTTTTACCTAATGTTTTCCTTTTGGTTACTATTTTTATGTTGATGACACCTATTTCTTTGTTTTCAGATATCAACAGTGCACTTAATTTCTCACTGGCAACTCTTTCGTTTAAGATGTCCTGAACTGAATTGTCTCTCAATCCTGCTTAGTCTTCTTGTTTCCCCTAGTTTTCAAAATAGTCCCAATGCACTCCTCAAAGAGGAAAAGAAATGAGGTGGTTATAATTGCCTTCTCTTTCAATTCATTCTGCTTTTGACTCTTGATGCCTTCTGATTCTCACCACACCCAAGTGACTCCCGTAGTTAAAAAGTTATTATCATAAATTGCCTAGAACTAGTTGGCTTCTGGTCAAGCCCACCTCCACTCACTTTCAGAAGTAAAAAATGGAGTCATCACTACTGTGATCAGATTACTCCCATTTATAAACTTTTGAAAGACACCCATTGCCCTTGGGTTAAACAAGTTCCTGACAAACAATAGCCTGTCTAATCTGCTCCCATACTGTCTTTACAGATTTTATCTCTCCCTATTTCTCTCAACAATTATACTGTCTACTTGTGGCTATTCCAATATGACTAGTACAATTTGAGATGTGCATCTGTGTAATCACATATTAGATTTCTAAAACACAGTACTAACACGTCTCAAAACCTTTTCATTTTGATTAGATGCTGAGATAATTACATATATTGGGCTAAATATATTTTAAAATCAATTTTACTTGATGACTTCTGCATCATGACTACTAAAATTTTAATTATAGAGGTGGTCTATATCATATTTCCACTGACAGTGCAGGTCTAGAATGGTATGATCCAGTTATACTTAAAGACTCACTACTGCTTCTATTGTTATGCTTTTCTTTGTTTAAAATTCCTCTTCTATTCTGCATCCTTTTGCAACCTCTCCCTTTATCTGATTCCTTCCAACTTTCCTTCAGGATTACCTTCCCAAACCAGTTCTGGATTTGCCGTATCTCTTATGTGCTTGCACAGTTAGCAAATAGCTTTTAGTATAAAACACATTGGCTACCCCCAATGTATTTCAACATACTCACCAACCGCTAAAAGGACTGAGACTTGTTAAGTGTAGTATTCTCAACATCTAAAACATTGCTTACTGCAAAGCAGGCATGTATTAAATACTAGTAAATCAGTTGATATAAATTATCCCTATGCCCAAAATATGAAACATAATAATGGAATGTGTGGGAGGAGTTACGAACTAATATTATCTTTTCATCCTTAACTTATTCATACCCTATCAAACAATAAATACCATGATTCTCTCTTGCTTTTTTCATTATCCCTGTAAAACTTAAAATTTCATCATTTAATTTGAATGAGGAAATTATTGGAGAACAAAATGAGTACAACATTTATCTTCTCAGCATTTTAATATTGCTTTACTGTTAGAAGATATTCACTGTGATAAAAATTACCCATTCATTAGAAAACATTTTTATAGCATTTCTGATCAAGTCTTTGCAGGAATTTAAATGAAACCTAAAATCAAGTCATTTTCTCTATAATCCTGCACTCCTGGCATTCACAAATGAAGTTTTGAGTACATCAAACATTCTGGCACACTCACATTATAATTAATGTTTACCATAGTACTTTCTGTTAAAAGAAAAAAAAATTGTGTATGCCAAATATAAAAACAGTAAGAACAGACAGTAACTATTTTCTCAGCCTCACCAGATATAAATTTTAACTGCATCCTCTATGTTTATCAAATTTGATCTCTGTGAGCTTTTGGGTTTCTTTTTATTTGTGTTTTTTGTGAGATCAAAATGTTGAAAGGATTTCTAAAGACAAATATTAAGCTTCACCTTGACTCAAGGCACTACTTAGCTGTTTTGCTGCTGCTGCTGCTTCACAACATATTTATTTCTTAGTAACACCGTGGTTTTTTGTTTTTTTGTTTTGTTTTGTTTGTTTGTTTGCTCCGCTCCTCCCCGACCCCTCCCCTTAGAGACTAGATCTCACTCTGTTGCTTGGGTTCCCGACTCAAGTGATTCCTAGGCTCAGTGTCCCAGGCAGCTGAAATTACAGGCATACACCAACAGCAACCAGCTTGCTTAGGTCTCGCTATTTTGCCCATGGAACCGCAGGCTCACGTTGCCCGGGGTACCACAGACTCAAGCGATCCCCAGCCTCAGCTTCCCAGGCAGCTGGGATTACAGGCGTGCACCACCACGCCCAGCTATTTTTTAGAACTAGGTCTCACTACAGGCCCCAGGCGGGACTCGAACCACGATCCCTAGCCTCGGCCGCTTCATAGGCTGAAGCTTACAGGCATGAGCCACCGTGCCTGGCCTCAACCAGCTTATTTTTGAGACTAGGTCAGTCTTGCTATTTTTGCCCATGGCACCGCAGACTCACGTTGCCCGTGGTACCACAGACTAAAGCAATCCCCAGCCTCAGCTTCCAAGGTAGCTAGGATTACAGGCGCACGCCACCATGCCTCGCTATTTTTGGGGACTAGGTCTCGCTGTGTTGCCCCGCAGGACTCGAACTGCAATCCCCAGACCTTGCCGCGACTCCATAGTCTGTTGCTTACAGGAACGTGCCACCATGCCTGGCTCCGCTATTTTTTTTTTTTTTTTTGAGACTAAGTCTCACCTTGTTGCTCAGGGGTAGCCTCGAACCGGCAGACTCAAGTGATTCGTAGCCTCAGTCTGTCTCCCAAATAGCTGGAATTACAGGTGCGTGCCACCACACCCAGCTGCCTGTGTCACTATGGTAAAATGGTTCATTCATTGAGAAATCCTGTCATTTGCAACATAATTAATGAACCTTGTACTAAGTTAAATAAGAGAGAGAAAGACAAATATCATACAGTTTCATTCACATGTGGTATATAAAGAAAGCAAAGGAGCAAAACAAAACAAACTCATGTTATCAGAAGGGAAGAGGTTTGGGGACAGGTAAAATGGGTAAAGTTGGGGGGGTCCATTGTATGGTAATGGTTGAAAACTAGGTATCTGCTGGTCATGAGGTAGGGCATATAGATTTTGAATTATGATGCTATATAACTAAAACATTGTTATAAGTCAGTGTTACCCAAGTCAAAATTTACTTTAAAAAATCATTATTGCATAAGGGATGTGGAAGAATATGTAAAAGAAATACAGGAGTCACTGAAAGAGCTCACAATGACCAAAGATTATACAATTTGAATAACAAAATACAGTTTTCAGTCCACATAGATACAAATAAAAATTTAAACACATTTTCAAAGGGGAAAAACAGACAAATATCTCATGCAGAAGAATTCTAAACAATTCCTTTAGACATTCCATTTTCAAGGGAGGGAAGCATAACTCTCCACACATAGTAACTGCCTTAGTGATGGTGAAAGGAGGAGAGAAAAGTGACTTCGTGGTGGGAAAACCTGACAAACACTGACTCAACCAGGAGACCAAGTTCAACAGCGACAGTTACAAATCATGTTGATGATATACCCCTGTGGATAAGGTATCTATGAAGCCACTTTAAACTGAAACTGACTCACCATTATAAACAAATTGCATTACCTGTTTCACTTTGACTGGACTCAAAGATTTTTAACAAGACTAAAAGCAATTGCTTTAAGAACCATCAAGCAGTTGTTTTAGATTGTCTAACTTTGTATGCCTTGTACAATACAATTCTTTGACTTCAAAGAAACACATTTTTAAGCTGAAATATCTTTGGTATAATATGATAAAAATGGTCCTTCACTTTTGTGATGTTTTTTCCCCCAAATCCATGACCCCAGAATAAATCATTTAAAGAAGGCTGTTCCACAAGATAATATAACTAGCATTCCTCTAACTATCCTGGCTCATCAAAAACAAGCAGAATTTGACAAACTTTCCGTATCTCTTATGTGCTTGCATATTTAGCAAATAGCTTTAGTATAGTACACATTGGCTACCCCCAGTGTATTTCACCATAATAAGAGGAAATTAAGATGTGACAACAGGCTGGGCACGGTGGCTTGTGTCTGTAAGCTTCAACCTATGAAGCGGCCTGGGCTAAGGATCGTGGTTCGAGTCCCACCGGGGGCATGTAGCGAGACCTAGTTCCAAAAAAATAGCTGGGCATGGTGGCACGCGCCTATAATCCCAGCTACCTGGGAAGCTGAGGCTGGGGATTGCTTGAGTCTGTGGTACCCCGGGCAGCATGAGCCTGCGGTTCCATGGGCAAAAATAGCGAGACCTAGTCTTAAAAAAAAAAAAAAAAAAAGTGACAACAAAATGTAATGTGATTCCCTTTTCTGGAATAGAAACAAACAATGGGTAAAAATTAAGGAACTATGAATAAACGGTGGACTTTGTTTATTAATAGTATAGCAACACTGATTTATTAATTATGATATATCTACCAATGTAATAGGAAGTGTATCAATGTTAATATGAAAAACTAGAGATTTGGTACATAAGAAATCTTTGTACTATCTACAACATTTCTTTATATCTAAAACTGTTCTAAAAATAATTACTTAAAAAATCCAAATTGGTTTCTCAATTGTCAAATTACGTTGCCTTTTCACCATCTTCATTCTATATTTTATAATAATCTTCTTGTGTAAACTTTCTCTTCCACTATCTTCAAAGATTTTTTTTTTTGGGGGGGGGAGGGTTTCCTTCCTGCCTCATACCTTTTTTTAGCCTCCAATACTAGACTCTTCTTCTTGTTATGCCTTAATTGGTATTTCTAAGTTTCTGTTTTAAATCAGTTTATTATTATCTCTCAGGAAAGAAGAAAATATATCTCACCAATTCCCAAAGTTCCAACTATGTCTTCATGTTGAAAATCCCAAGATGTGTATCTAAGTGCAATTTCTTTTTCAATCAGAATATATTTCCAGGTGCCCAGTGGATAAATCTACCTATAGACTTTCATGTAAAAAAAAATTCAGAATGTACAAAAAAGAAGCCTGATTTTAGAAGTTAGTCCTGTGGCACCTGTTGTGTCCTAAGTCAAAATTAAGAGCATTATGATTTCCCCCGCCATCCCATAGGATCCTGTATGTAACCTTGTCTGCTTTTTTATCACCATTATCTTCTCTGCTTTCATGTACATATTGTTTGATTCTATTTCTGCCTACTCCCTTTAATATCATTGCTTTTTTTTTTTTCAGAATAATTACCAATTTATCAATCAAAATAGTTTTGGCTGATTTGTAGAACTTGAGGTTAACTCAGGTTCAATGGGGACTTACAGATCTGATATGAGACAGTGATATGGGATGTGATTGCTTTATGTTCATGGGAAAGAAAGAAATATATCTGGGGCCAAAAAAAGCCAGAGCTTTTAGAGATTAGATCAAAGATTCAGAGAGAATCTGAATTGGGCATAACAGGCAATAAACCACCTCTGTTCACTGTGTTTTATACTAAAAACTCAAGTGGTTGTTCTTTGAAGGTTAATTGTGAAACTGAAAACAGATTAATGAAATGTGGAATCTGTTATCTTTCAATTTTTTAGTCTATTTTTCTCTTTGAATAGATCTATTATTTGAGTGATTCCGTAACACATTGGTCATTGGGAAAATAATAGTTCTCTGAGTTACACAGATCTTTCAAATGCTAATACATTTCATCATACCATATCAAAGCATGACTCTTACTGGTATCAGGAAAATGTTTAAGTACTAGAAGATGTCAAGTTGATATTGGTAGATACAAGTTACCCAGCATTCTAATTTTCACCCGAAAGCTTGAATTTTACCATTTGCAACAAATACTGTCAGCTGTTATCCTTGAAGTGACAGGCTCACTGTTCATTTTCAAGAAAATGCCTGCAAAAAGCCCATTTGAATAAACACATTTTGTCAGCTTTTCAGGTTAAAATAAAAAATGTTCTATGAGAACAGCAGCCATTTCAACTGACAACGCAAATAATCACACGGTATGAACTAAGGCAACACAAATACTTCAATACGCATCAGAAAATAACAAAACAACAAACTCCAACTTTATACGAGTGTCTGGTAGTGAGGCTGCAATGACAACTATTGCATCTTGGATCCACTGACTGTATTTATACTAAATACCTGGAAGTGATACCTATCATTGCTGTTTTTCTACCCCAAGCAAATGAAAAAGGCAAATAATATCTTAGCTTTATTAGAGGAAATGATTTTAACCTTGTGAACTCCCTGAAAATATCTCAGGGCCCTCATATGCTATGAACTACTGCCAAGTTAAACCAATGTGATATTTAACAATTAGTTCTGTAGTAGCTATGTGACATAAATCCGGCCAATGAGTCAAAGAGGCCTCTGGGAAAGGTTTCTTTCTTCTAACAAGTTATGTGGAAGCAGAAAGCCTGCTTCTGGACTTTGTCATCTATGTGGAAAACCTAGAAATAGCCAGCCCAAGAGGACAAACACTGTTCTCAATTTGGGAAAGTGGACAGATGGAAAACATCTGTGTGACCAATGCCATTTTTGAACCACTAATTATTCAACTTGGAATCTTACCATCTCCAGAAATTCCTTCATGTAGGGTAATAATTTTCACACTTTGTAAGTGACTTTTAGACACCAATAAAAAAGATAATACTCAGTTTTAATGAAAGTATGATAATACTTAAAGAGATTAGAATATAACACCAAAATGTCAAGAATTAAGAACCATTACACTGGGATTATAGAGTAATAAGCATCACAAAGTAACCTGGTATATGGGAAAATGCTACCAATACTGGCAGTATTTGCAGTATTCAAAACATACTGGTAGTACTGGCAGTATTTATTCTAAAAATAAATAGTATTTTTTTCAAAGTAAGATAATGATTTTTGATATATATATGTACTTGAATTCACTAAATATCATTCTTGAGATTCAGAACAAAAAAATACTTAAGTTAGAGAAATAAAATTGGTCTTGTAGATAGAAAAATACAATTTTTAAAAGTTTCTCCTATCTATTTTCTCTCTGTTTATCAGTGGGGAAGTGGAAATGACTTACAACTATTTGTCGCTTGCAAGATCAGAGTTCTATCTACAAGAAAAATCTAGTTCACTGAATAAAGAATGGTTTTATGAAAATAAAACATTCTCTGTAAATCAATTTTGAACTCCTCTAATATGTATAAGTGGCATAAAGATGTAGTTTAAGATCAAGTATTAAATTTCATTGAATTATTTGCATATTTTAATTTAGAGTAGTCTGAAAAGAATATACTTCACACACATCAAGATCTATTCTTCACCTGATTTCAAAATATAGAAGTGCTATCTATTTTATCATCAGATGAAAAAACCAAATTTGCAAGTAGAAATGGGTATAGATTCTAAGAGGATTGGATGAAACTATGAACCTTAATTTACCTTAGCAGATCAAGTACCTTAATAATTTAAAAAACAGTAAAGTGAAAACTGGGGCTCTTAAACTTTATATTTGATATTACCATTCAATTCAACTCCACTGAAAATATTTAATAAGAATAAATCATTCAACTTCTTTAGGAATAGTTATATCAAGTCAAAACTGTGGCAAATGTCCTCCTGTTCAATACCAAAAGAAATATGGATAATATAGACCTCTGAAGTTCTCGAGCAGAGAGTCCAAGTAGTGACGCTAATGTTACTCAAATTAAGAGTCACAATTATCATATAATGCAGGAGCTTTCAATATTTGTTTTATAAAGATAATTTTGGTCTTATATATAGTAGCAATTGTGCATTTACTGAATCTTTCCATACTTTGTCATAAATAAATCTAGTTGTTTTTTCCTCTATGATTTACAAACATTGATCAGTATATGTATAAAACTTTGCATTGCTTTCTCCAGTAGAATGTAGTAAATTTCATCTTGTGTACATGAGAAGATGGATCGATGTTAGCTGAACCTATCCTGATATGCATTTTATAATATATGTAAATCAAAATAATATACTGTAGGTCTTAAATTTATACAGTGATATGTCAATTATTTCTCAGTAAAACTAGAAAAAATTAATTTTATGGTGATATTTTCCCCACATTCCTGTTGCAAATGGACATAGAGTCTATATGGTGGTAAATAGTCTTAATCACAAATTAAGACTGCTTTCAAAGACTGTTTTTAAGGAGTGACTCCAAATTGAAGACCCAGCAAAGATAAGTCAATTTCCATTCAGTAACTTGTTTTTTTGAAACATCATGAAATGCTTATAGAAAACAAGTTGATATCAACTTTTAAGTAAATTATGGTAAAATGAACTAAATTATAATTTTACCTAACAATTTTGTGTCACTTTTAAAAATAAGTTCTTTAAATTTTGAATATTGGATTTTGAAATTGAAATTGTAATTGATACCCTTAATTTTTTTTCAAGTGGCTTTATGCAGCTTGGGGATATTTGGTATTTTAATTAGTAATTGAATTTTTTAATCAGAAATTCAATATGACATTTTAAACATAGATGCCAAGTAAAATAACTGGATTCTTACAGCAATAATGTGGAAAAAAATTTCTCTTACAGATCATTTCTTTTAGTCAGATACAACAGGGTAAAATTATTTATAGTTATTAGTAGATGTGCTAACCATAAGAAATGGAATTCTGTCAAGTAGTTGTGCAAGAGATATGTACAGTACTTGCTATAACATGCTGAAAAATATGAAGTGAAGGAGTCTATTTGGGCTCTAGGCAGTTTGTCCCCAAATATGTCCAAGAGACACACTGATTATTTTAAATTAAATTTCCTTGAGAAATAGCAGGTGCAAAAAGGACACCATGACCCACCCTCCTCTCGAAATCTCCCAGGTAAAAGATACCCTTCTTGTATCAGGATAGAAAGATATCCTTATCACCAGAGAGAGGAAATTCAAGGTCACAAAAGTTATGTATGAAACTGCTTATTTATTTTTAGTTTATTGCAAATTAAGACTCATACAGACCGTTTTGTCTGTCTAGTCAGTTCTTCACAAATTGTTCATTTTGGGTTTTGTTTTATAAATATACACTATTTTGTTGATTTTGCAGGCCCCATAGTTTTATTCTCCTGTTTATGTCTCATATTAATTTAATTACTAGGTCTACTGAAAGAAGGGAAAAAAGTTTATCTCTCCCCAAAAATCTTTCAGCAATTCAAGACTGATGTGCCCCAGTCTGTGGCTCCCTGACTGTTGCTGTGCTTAGATGCTGAGACTGAGTTTGAATTTACTATTGCCTCGTGTAGCAAACCTAGCCCAAACTGATGGTATAGAAGCAGTGTCAAGAGAAGTAATGGATTTGAGATATATTTTGGAGGCTAAAACTATGTGCTTTGGCTATTGTGTATGTTGCTTTTACCAGAAGATCAACACTAAGGTTTATTTTCATAGGTCTACTCACAGAAATGTTTTTCCTATAAGGAACTTAACAAATTGAACACAGATTAGATACTGCCAAAAGTGTTAACTCTGCCAAATTTGAAGGCAATGATGAGCCTGCTCTTGTCTCTGGCAGTATTATTCCTCCTTAAGTTAGCAGGTGTTATTTTGCTGCCCCTCCATATTTAGAGTCACAATGCAGCATGTGGCCCTTCTGTCTGCTATGTACTTGTGGACACTTTCCTTCTCTCACATTTACCTGCCTTGCTTGCAATTCCTTCCTGGTTTTGCTTCCCATCATGCAGGAAAACGTCTGACAGTCATTTAAAAAAGAAGTAATCTGAGAAAACGAAGACGTTGGCCACTTAGAAGTGGCTCTTCCTTACTTTTCAGCTAAAGGGAATTATCTTCTGAGTTTAATTTCAAAGGGCAATAGAATTACATTTAGGGTATATTGCTAATGGTTAGGAAGTTAGTGCTACCTAATTCACATCACTTTTCTAGTATACGAAGTGATAGAAACTGGGTTCATATTTAAATAAATGTCTTCACCATTTATTCTACTTCTAAATGAAAGATTGAGAGATTATTGAAGTTGTTATTTGACTTAAATCGCTAATGTAAAAATGAATCTTTCAGAGAGGTTTTTGCTTTGTTTCCTTTTATTATAGATTCCTAGATCTATTTCAAAATATGCTGAGACCGGGCATGGTGGTGCATGCCTGTAGACAGCAGCCTAGGAAGCTGCGGCTGGTGCCATGGATCGCGGTTCGAGTTCCGCCAGGGGCACATAGAGAGACCTAGTTCCAAAAAAATAGCTGGGTGTGGTGGTGTGCGTCTGTAATCCCAGCTACCTGGGAAGCTGAAGCTGAGGATTGCTTGAGTCTGTGGCACCCCAGGCAATGTGAACCTGCGGTTTCACAGGCAAAAATAGCGAGGCCTAGTCTCAAAAAAATAAAATAAAAAATATGCTGAGAAATGCACCAAGAGTAAAATATAGTCATTATAGTAAATCAGAATTTACAAATATCTCTGGTTAAAAAATCCTGATTTAGACCACTTTGCAGATAATAGTGAATCCTTACTACAGAAAAATGACATTTTAAAATATAATTTTAAGGCAATCTTTGAGGTGTTGAGAATTTACTGATGCATCATCATGAATTTATTTTCCCCAAGGAACATAGATTAATGCTTTGAGATAAAAACAGCCAAGGGACATTCGAAGACATTTATGTGCAAGGAGAGAAATTGTATCTCCAGGCTACAACTATTTATCAATTTTCCTGCCACTAAAACTTGCCAGCCGGTTTGTGAGTCTGAGATACAGATGAGTAATACTAAATAGAGAAATTTCCTCTTTTGGGAAAACTTACTCAGAGAAATTATCACACATCGATGATATTTTCCTTGACATCCTCTTCACCCTTATCTGTATTTTGCACAGTTACTCTACAACTGACCCTTCTAATTACTCTCTTCTCTGCAATAAGAATTCCTAAAGTTTAGGCATAGTTCTTCTACTTTCATTTTCACACAATTATAGAACTTTTTAAAAAAATTATATAGATTGGTAGCCCATATGGCAGCAATAAAAAAAGACTATTATTATCTGTTTTACATATCAATTTAAAATGTTGCTTATTACTCTCTCATCTCAAAGCTTTATAAACAAAGTCATCAAGAGAGAAGAAGTGAACTGGAAAGCAGACTCACCAGGCAGTCAGATGATCAAGAGAATTACATTCTTAAGTGTCAGGGACCCACTCTCTGGACCTGAGTAAGGCCTTCTCCCTAGAGGAGTTTTGATAAATATTAGGGTTTCTGAACATGTGATTGCTATTCTCAGAGAAAAAAACAAAGGATAAAAAGAGCAGAGGGTTTCCTTCTCCTCAACATAAGGTGAGAAGGAAGGTGAGAACAGGGCCTTATTTGGAACTTCTAGAGGGTGGGAGCTCTGAGAGAATGTGATTCCTCAAATAAAACACTAAACTGTCATTTACAAAATACAAGTGCTGTATTTCAGTATTTATGTGCAACTTAAAGAGTTTGTCTTCAGTTTTATCTTGCTTATAATTACTTCATTATGATGTTCACTATTGCTGACCTTTCTGCCATTTTTTATATTCCTGAAATGCCAGTGACAACTGAGCAACCAAACACAGGGAAAGACCTTGTCTTAGTCATGAATTTTCCTTGTTTATCTCTCACCACCCCACCCCCCCATGCACTGCTCACAATAGATTCACTCAGAAATAGATTGGGTACAGGGATGGATGGTATTGAAAAAGATATTCTTGACATAACTGGTTGATCAGAATAAGCTGCCAACCAAGTTTTCCATCTCTACTGCCTTATGAAGACTAGGACTTCAATTGCTCCCAAATGTGCTATCAGCGCTTTTGAATTTGCTTTTTCAAAGAGTGCTATCTTAAGGATACAACTTTCATTTTTTCTTCCTCCTCTATAAGCAATACCACATTTTCCATCTTCTTACAAAGAAACAGGTCTTCTCTTATATATGGAAACAACTGAAGAGGTCACCAGATTTGAATGGTGAATGATTGCCCTCCTTTACTTTCTGCCCAAGTATAACAGCAAAGCCTTTATTTTCAATATTGATTCCTCACCTAATTTTCCCCCAATCTACTTACTGAGGAGATTGTGTGTGTGTCTATGTGTGGTTTTGTTGCTTGAATTTTGATTTGTTTTTAAATGAACAAGAAATATTTAACAGAACATTTTTAAATTGTTATAAGCACTTTTCACAATTTTTTTAGACTCATTTTCAATGGGCAAAAATGGAAGTTTACTAAGGACAAGACATAAATAAAATATATGATTCTTAGTATATTTATTTTGTCCTATTCAAAATTTGAAAATTAGTCATTATAAAAGCCAAGAGTGTTTGCTCTTCTGTGCCAAATTTCTATTTGAGAACTAAAATATCCAATTAATTAGTTGCCTTAAGCTGTAGGTACATAAAACCAAAACAAATATTACTGTCCTTAGGACACTGTAAGTGTAGAATACTATTTACCTCACAATAACATTGACTTTAGTAATACTTCTGCTATTTAAGAAATGTATACCAAGGTCAAAAGGATACACATATACTTCTAGAACAAGAATATGGCATTAAAAATCTATGTATAAGAAATTATATATTATTGAGCAAGGGTGAATTGGTGGGGCATAGGAAAACTATCTTCTTATATGACTATATTACAAAGTAAGCAAATCTAATGAACCTTAACTAAAGTATTGTGATACAACTTACCCTTAGGATAAAATCAGGTTATTGACAGAATAGTACATTCAGACACAGCCCTTTTGTAATTTAGCAGAACAGTCCTGAAAAAAAACAGATCATCTTATTAAATAATTCTACTTTACAATGACATCATCATTCACTCACTTGCCTGATCTTTCAATCATATTTTCTGGCCTTAGGTGACTTTGCCTACAGTGGAATCTCTAGCTGTTGTTCTTTGCTCATTCTCAACTCGCTTCCATCTTCTTTTTGTTTTTTATTTACAACTCACTTTACCACATTTACTTATCATTTTTCTTTTGTAACTCTTTATGCCTAGAATCCTTAAATACTAACATGACCTTGACCTGTGCCTGAATGACTGATTAGTAACAGTCTTGATAGTGTCATCTACTGCCTCAAACTGAAATGTTCTTTTTAGACCTATTTGATCCAAAACACTGATGTAAAAATGTTGCCATGCTTCAACTTAAAGGGGGAAATACTAAAATATTAAACACTCATTTTCTTAAAAAGCGCCATGATTGGTGCCATAATAAGAACCAGTTTGATATAATGAAAGAATATTGATTTGGAAACAGATTTGACACAATCCCTACAGTACCATTTTTAAGTAGAGGAAATCATTTAACTACTTAGATTAACTATTTAATAGTAAAACATTTAACTATATGAGTTTTTTTCTTCTGCAAAATATTCCTTCCATCATGAGGTGTCAATGATTTGATATGATAATTTGTATAAAACATCAACATATTTTCCTATGCATGGTAAACTAATTATTAGATTTGTTAAGGTCAGATAATTGTTCTATAAAAGCACCATTAAATTTTGAGATGCTCTAGATTGCCACACCCACACCCATTCTCAATGCAGCATCAACATTATCAGTCAGCCTACTCATGTACACTTAAAAAAAAAAATCTGCCTGCCCTGCGGCCAGTTAAGCTCTTCTTCCCTGGGGCTGGTGAGCAGCCTTCTTTGTAGTGTATGGAACAACGTATATGAAGCCTTTTGCTTGTACAGGTTGCTCTTGGAGACAGCCTTTTTCAGAGGCCCTTCACATCTGACCTTGTGCTGTTCCCCGACCCTGAGCCCCTTCCCTCCACAGGTATGCTGGGAGCCTTTGAGCAGCCTCAGGGCACCGTGGCCAGGGTCCACATTGACCAGGTCATCATGTCCATGCACATTAAGTTGCAGAACAAAGTGCATGTCATCCAGGCTTTGCACAGGGCCAAGTTCAAGTTCCCTAGCACCAGAAAATCCATATTTCCAAGAAGTGGGAGTTTAACACAGATGAGTTTGAAGACATGGTGGCTGAAAAGTCGCTCATCCCTGATGGTTGTGTGGTCAAATACATCCCCAACCGTGGCCCCCTGGACAAGTGGCGGGCCTTGCACTCCTGAGAGTATGCGGTCCCTTTCTTGTCACATGAATAAAATGACAGACCCATTAAACAAACAAACAAAAATCTGCCTGCTAACATACACCTTTCCTAGTCAAATTCAGTTCCAACTTTGGGTCATTTCACATATAAACATTAGACATTTATTCAGGCTATTTGTGCATTCCGAAATTGGTGAAATTTTACCAATAAAATGATGTTTTGTAGTAATTCTGGCCCTATACCTTTTCTCCTTAGACTACCTTTTACTTACAGAGCCTTTATCTGGACAATTGGATCAAATGATATAGGGATGTTTTAAAGCATTTGGAAATGATCACAGGAGGACTATGGCTTCCTATCTTACTGGTAACTTTTGAGTTAGTGGCATGACAGAAGTTTACAAATTATAAGGAATCTTTATCTTGATATTGAGTTCAGAAAGCTAGCTGAATCAGATAGCATCTTCAAAGAAATCACAGAATTCATTATTTATATGGCAATCAATCTTAAATTCTAAATATGCCTTTAAAAGTTATTCAGTTAATAACTAGATGCATATTCTAATCCTGCCTACCTGAACTATTTATATGTTATTACATGTCATTTTCTATGATTCCAATAAGTACCACATTGAGCATTATGTTGTAAACATTCACTGGTTAGAGTTAAACAGCACAGTCAAATGAAATGAGTAAGCCCAATGAATAAATCACATCATGCATGATTTTGATACAAGTACAGATAATATTTTTCTGTTTGAAAATTATTAAATACAAATTCTCAAACTACTATTTTTGCATCAGGGTCTCTCTCATCCCTTCAGCTCATCTATGATACCAGATTCAGATAATCATATGGAGAAAAATTGTTTGGACTAGGTAAAAGACAGGTGTTCAGATAGGGGGCATTTCAGAGTTGATCAGTTAGCTAGCTGCTCTGTACGTGATACAGAACAACCATCAAATAACTTTGACTACATTCCTTTCCTCTGTTTTGTTCACCCCATATTCTTGTCACTTAATGTCTCATATGTATTTTTTAAAAAAATTAATTAAGAAACAAATGGTTCAGAAGAAGGCTCACAATTGAGGTGATTTTCTAGAATGGGGATCTAATTGCACAATTTAGTAAAATTTGTAGTGACATTTTGCTAGTAGGATTAGCAACTAGATCCTTAAAAGTATAGACTGCCTGTTAAAAAGATGATTTTTTATGTGATTCTCAACACATTAACAATTTACAGATTTTACAACCTTCAGAAACTTAATTAAATTAATACTTAAATTTCAGCTCAAGACGTTTTTTCCCATGTCTCATGCATAATGCCTTATAATTTAATCCTTTCCTCTTTTGCTCTGAAATCTGGGAATATTTATTTCTATAGTACCTTCATCTATTCTTAATGAAGTCAGTTTTTCTTCTTTACTATTGGTTATATATACTTGTATACCTCTGCCATTAATTCCAACCCTTTAATTATCTTCATTGCTCTTTCAGTGTTTCCCAGGATTTTAACACCTAGTCCCCACCTTACACCAAATAGGTTGGGACTAACAGGTGGAGACTAACAGCAAGTTATTACTGTAAAATCACCTGCACTTCTTACTCTTCTTTGTATAGCCTTGCCTGGGCTTTTGAATTTCTTCTTGTTGTTTTTATTATTACATGCTCCATGTGCAAGTTCATCTTTTCCCACAATTTCAGAGGCAGTAATCTCTTACATTAGGAAGTCAACAACCTTATTGTCATTCTCCAGTTTCTGTCCATATAATTTTTCTCCCCACTAGTAATTAGCTTGTGTGAATCAACCTTAAAACTACCCTTTATTCCTAAACACATCATTGTCTTTAGGCCAGGGTGAGGCAATACAGACAGTCCAAATAGGATACTGCTACCTGAAATCCAAAATCAAGATCATTTTCTTTCTTTTTTTGGAGACTGGGTCTCGTTATTTTTGTGGTGGAACCGCAGGCTTATGTTGCCCGGGGTACCAGACTCAAGCAATCCCCAGCCTCAGCTTCCCAGGTAGCTGGGATTACAGGTGCACGCCATCACGCCCAGCTATTTTTACTTTTTGGGGGACTAGGTTTTGCTATGTTGCCCTAAGCGTGACTCGAAGCACGTTTGATCCCTAGCCCCAGCCACTTCATAGGCTGAAGCTTACAGGCACGTGCCACTGTGCCCGGTTCATTTTCTTTAACATTTCTCTACCCCCAAATCTTTATTCTCCTAAGGTCTAAGCACCAGGACAGACCAAATTTACATAATCACTTTTCTGTTTCCCTCCTCATTACTTACAACTAATTGATTTCTGTTTCTGAGCTATTATAATATCACTTTCTAAGACTCCAATAGGCTGAGTTTGTCTTTTAACAAGACTCTTCTTTCCTATTTCATTCCTGTACACGGATGTAGGGATTCAGCATCTCTGGAATGCACTCTCAACTCTCATTAATTAAATTGATTAAAATGATTAAATGATTAAATCTCATTGATTAAATGAGAAGTCTCATTTAATCAATCACTTGCCTAATTCTAAAAACACTTATAATGGCATTTTCACCTTAAAAACAATCATATTGTCTGCCTTGCTTGATACACATTCAAGACCTAACATTCTCTCCTCTTCTTAAGTGTGCTCCCTTGCCACTTTTTTCTCTTTCATTCCTCCCAAGTCAAAATTCTACATCAAGAATAATGAACGTGTTAATTTTGATTAATTTGAAGTGGCTGAAATGTAGAGTGATGACCAGGTAAAGCATAATACCTGAAAGATGTTGAAGCACAAAGACCTAAGAAATATAGTGTAAAGTTCTAAATAAACAACCCATGACTTACTGACTCACTTTACTGGTATGCAGCCTAGTTTCTCCTTGATCTTCCTCATTTTATCTTTGCCACATCAGACTACATATTACAACCAACGGTAGCCCACCTGGAACATCAGTACAAGTAAAGTGTATAAAAACCCTTAACTCACTGTTAGGAGTACTCAGTCTTCGGGTATGAATTCGATGAGTCAGTAGGTTACTAACAAACCTACTTTTTGACTTCCCTGATGTCCTTGTTCTTTAAATGCCAGCTTTCAACATAAATTAAGATTTTAAGAAGAAATGCCATTGACAGACTGGTTATTCCTTAAAACAGCAACAGTAACGGTAGCATCTATGAAATGTTTTTGCTATCCATCTGGTTACAACTGAAATTGAATATTTCTTTTTCCCTAACTTGTCCTTTACTTTGGTAACCCATGGCTTTGTTTTTCATTGGCATAGTAGACTAGAGTCTTGTTTCTCTCTCTCAATATTCACAAGGTTATCGTCTAAAAAAATTTAATAAATGTTACTTGGACAATGGGTGGATATGCAAAGGAATCATATCAAAGTCCTATATACCTAAAAATGAAATATAAAAGGCAGATCTCCACAAGTGTTCTAAAATATTGCATGGAAGGATTCATTCATTCATAGTTTTGGTGTAGTGGTGAGGATTTTGATAATGACTCAAAATTCTGAAATAACGAAGACTGGTAAATTTAAGTTTATCAAGCCAAATGAACTATAAGCCCTAAAAATAAATATACAAACAACTAACTAACCAATTTTTCCACAGTATCATAACCAAATACAAAAAGGAAACTGGGAGAAATACTAGTAATTCATATAAAAAGCATAATATATTTAATATATAAAGAACATTTACAAATCACTAAGAAAAAAAATGTATAGGCCCACAACTTACCAACTGCTCTGTGTCTAGGGATTACAGTTCGAGTCCCACCAGGGGCAACACAGTGAGACCTAGTCCCCCCAAAATAGCTGGGTATGGTGGTATGCGCCTGTAATTTTAGTTACCTGGGACTACAGGTAGGGATTGCTTGAGTCCGTGGTACCACGGGCAACATGAGCCTGCGGTTCCACGGGCAAAAATAGCGATAGGGCAAAAAATAGCAAGACCTAGTCTCAAAAAAAAAAAAAAAAGGCATATGAATGATTCGTAGAATAAAACAATTAGGAGCCGGGAACGGTAGCTCGTGCCTGTAAGCTTCAGCCTATGAAGCGGCCGGGGCTAGGGATCATGGTTTTCGAGTCCCGCCTGGGGCCCATAGCGAGACCTAGTTCCAAAAAAATAGCTGGGTATGGTGGTGCGCGCCTGTCATCCCAGCTACCTGGGAAGCTGAGGCTGGGGATTTCTTGAGTCTGTGGTACCCCCGGCAACATGAGCTTGCAGTTCCATGGGCAAAAATAGCGAAACCTAGTCTCAAAAAAAAGAAAGAAAGAAAAAAGAAAAAAATTAGGAAACTGTCTTTCTGTTTTGAAATTAAATAAATACATAATAAATT
Organism: Uropsilus gracilis; assembly: GCA_004024945.1. NCBI lineage: Eukaryota > Metazoa > Chordata > Mammalia > Eulipotyphla > Talpidae > Uropsilus > Uropsilus gracilis. Next base: position 111,829 of record PVHY01001428.1, read on the forward strand.
GCTATTGTGAATGGTTCAGTGGGGTGGTTTAGTACTTAGTGTGCATTTGTTTGAGTATGTTTAAAGGGACCCTCAGAGGACTCGCTGGCACTTGTCTGAGGACCTGCATGGAAGTGGAAAAAACATGGTAATAAGCATGATATTGGAATAAACATAGACATACAGACCAATGGAATAGAATTGAGATTCCAGTTATAAATTCACACTTTCTGGACAGTTCTATTTATACAAAGGAAACAAGAGCATACAGTAAGACTATTCAAATTAAAAAGTTTCTACACAGTAAAAGAAACTTATTGAAATGAAAAGATGCCCTTCCAAATGGGAGAAAATATTTGTACATTGTACATCTGACAAAGTGTGATATGGAAGAACTGCAAAGAACTCCTGTTACTTGATAAAAAGAAAAATAATCAAAGATGAACAAAAGAGCTAAATAACACTTCTCTGAGGTAGACACTCGAACAACAAGCTCATGGGAAAATGTTCAATACCACTTATCAGGAAAATGTAAATCAAAAGGACAATGAGATACCATCTGATACTTGTGAGAGCAACCCATTTCAAAAAAAAAAAAATTAAGTGTCAGCAAACTTTCCTACATTCTTGTGGGAATGTAGGCTAGCCCATGCCTGATAGAAAACAGTATGAAGATTCCACAAAATATTAAAAATAAATCTGTCATAGGAGGTAGCAACTCTGCTTCTGGATATCACCCAGAGAATATAAAAACATTATTTAAATAAAATAAATGTACTCCTTTGCTTATTGCTACACTATTTACAATAGCAAAGTTACGAACACAACCTAAATGCCCAATGATAGAAGAGTGGATTAGGAAGATGTGGTATATAGCCACAATGAAACACAACCAAGATATACAAAGTGATGAAATGTTGCCATTTGCAACAACATACATTTATCCATAAGGTATTATGCTAAATTAAATAAACCAAGATAAAGACAAATACTTGATGATTTCACTTATGTGCAATATAAGAAATAAAACAAAGAGACAGATCAAACTAAGCCAAAACTCTAAAAATATGGCTACACAATTGAGGTATAGAAAGGGAGGATGAAAGGAACTCGGGAGAAAGCCGGATGGACTGCGAAGGATTCTGAATGCTTTGGTCGTAGATGCAGTAAAGACGTGAATATATTTCTCTAAGTCGTACACATTGTTCTAAACTAATGTGATTTTAGCTTAAAAAAATTGGTTACAGAAGAAAATCACACAGATGCATGATTCATTAAAAACCTAAAATAAGAGACAACAACAAAAACGCTTTCAGTGTTATATTGTCAGGGGTAATGATATTCTCTGAAAGTAAATTAAAATATATAGGGTCATTGTTACATTTAAATTGTAACCAGTCAGTGCAAAAATACCCAATTTTACCACTAATTCCAAAAGCTATGACCACATCAATTTTCTGCCCTACTACTTCAATCATATATGCAAACATCTAAATTTATTATATTACCATATGCTTTTTTTGGTTTCATTACTCTGTATTAATATTTATGAAAGAAGTTCTACTTTCCTAGGTACTACAAAATATCTGACTTCAAATCCTCTTGATGAAATCAACCACAATTCCCGTCATTGTATTCAGTGCCATGTTCCTTCAAAAGGATGAGGTCTTTGTACCTAAAGTTTTCTCTCTTTGGAAAGTTCTTCACCCTCATTTCCCACTTCCACCTAGCTATATATTCTTCAGATTTTAGTCTGTCAAAAGACTTTTCAATCTTGAAAAGTTCAGATTCCTCATATCCCAGTTGAACTCTTATATTTGTTTTTATGATCACTGTGGATAACTATCTCCTTCATATGGCTGTGAAGTTTCTAGCAGAAGGAGAGATGGTGTCCGTATTTGCATACTTCACTGGAACCTGGCCTGGTGGACAACATACCAGTTGTATGAATGTTTGTTGAATGAAGAAATGCATGCTTCAGGCACTGTGTGGGGGCACTGGCTGGGAAACCACAAGCCAAGATAAAAGAGGTGAGACAATCTCTGCCTTTAGGTAGTTTATCAACTGCAGAGGTTAAAATAAACACGAAAAATTATAAGGCAGTCTGTGATCATTGCCTTAGGAGTTACAAATAAAGTTGTAAGCATTTTAGAGCACAGTGACAGCTAGGAGAATTTTTAAAATGTATTATGTATTTGAAAAACGCAGTCGTGTTCAGACATTTTGAAAAACTATGTGATTTCTTCAACAAAGGACAGAGTATTTGATTCAGAAAATCAGATGCTTACAGGTTTCCTGTAAGCCACCCATATAATGCATATAGATGAATAAATTGCCAAGTGGAAACTGACTAAAAACAAGATCTAGAGGTTCTTAGAATTGATCTGCATATTATAATCACTTGAGAGATTTAAAAAATTCCCCTGTTCAGGTCATAATTCAGGCCAATTCAATTAGAAACCAGGGCTGTGGTAGGGGGTGGAAGGGTGGGAGGATGGGACAGAGGTGAATGCAATCTGCAGTGTTTAAAAACTGCTCAGGTGATAACAATGTAGAACAGCAGCATTCTCATCTCCTGTGACTTGTTGAAAATGCAGAACACCAGGGCCCCACCCTGAATTTACAGAATCAGAATCCGCATTGTGATGGTGTTTCCAGGATTCCCACATGCCATGAAGTCAGAGAAGTCCTACTCTCACCAACTGGGTTCTAGTCTGAGTGGGTGGTCATTTGTTCTATCAATGTTTCCCAAGGGAATGCAGATCACACCCCCTGCCAAACTGTAGATTTCTATTTTCCATTTATAAACTAAAATTAATCCCTCTCAAGAAAATAAGTAAATGAAAAAAATTAAAATAAAATAAAAACCTCTCTCCCTGGTCTTAACTAAGGGCTTAAACTGGACTTGTCTGGAAAAGTGGAAAAGCAAAAAAGCAAAAGCATCAACAACAAATAATTGTTTTGAACAAATCTGTAATGTCAAAAAGGACAAAAGTTCAAGGCTTACTGGCTTGCTAAACCTCTTAGTTTCCAGCAGAAGTCTAGATAGGTAAAATTTAGCTATTCTCTGTTTCCCTCAGTTCTGATGTCCCTCAGGCACATCAAATAGATACATTAACCTGACACCTCCTCAGACTGTCTCTGTAGAAATTCTTGAAAATGTAATAGTTTTCCTTGCAGATCTGTAAAATTTTCATTGTGAGGCTCAGAATTGGGACAGATTTCCCAGAGCATCTGCAGACCGTACCCAGGCTCCTGTCTTTGTTCCTTAATAGACTCACTTACTTATGCTTGGCTCAATTTATAAAAGTCAAGACACGTATAATTCTGGCAACAATATAAATAACTAAAATCAGGTTCAAACCATCAAAAGATGACTGGGGCCTCTCAGTTTGCTGGAGAGAGAATGGTGAAATCAGTAGTTTTTCTAAAAACTGTAGTTGTTTAAAGGAGCCTTTTTTAAATGTAGCTTTTTTTTTGGAATTAATTTTTTTTTCCTAGAAGCTGGAGCTTCCCTGCCAATAATATGGCACATTCAAGTTCAATATTGAAATCCTCTCATTTAAATAGGGAAGGGATTTGAAGTACCCCCAGCTAGCAACCCTTGTTCTCAACTACCTTAAGCAAAATTCAGCTGTGGGGAAATAAAGATATAAAAGTTTAGAGGGCTGAGAATGCTAGCATTACCTGATATTAAGTAAATAAAGCTGATTTATGTAATTTTGGCAAAGGCAAATCACTCAGTATTTTTAAAGCTGGGATTAAATCTGCAATATAAACAGAAAAAGAAAATGTGCTCCTTCATGCTCTGATTGGAGATATAACCAGCACAAAGAAAACTGTAGAAGTCTTTCATCCAACAAATACTAATGAGTTCTATACTGTATCAGGTACACTTCCATGTTCTTTAACCTCATCCCTTTGTGGTGTTTCTAGCCAGCCAACATCCTGGAAAGTTGATGTCATTGCTCCTAGAATGAATGAGCTCACAAGATAAAAGTATGGATGTGTCAAAGTGATCTACAGCTCTAACTAGAAACTGTCAACAGCTTGATAGCATTCTTTGAATATCAAGAACCACTGAGATTTGGGAAGGACAGGGAGGGGAGGGAGCAGGGAGTTCAGAACAGCTGAAGACATGCCCCCAAATAGCTTTCTCTCCTTCTCTCTTCCCCTCCCCTTTCCTACTTTCACTGACCTTACCCACCTCTCTCTCTGCTTTCCCCCATTTGCTAATGAATCTGGAGTTTGACAAACTTTTGGAGTGCAATTACTAGGTCATGATTCAATCATCACCCTCATTATCTCAGCAACCACTTCTTTGCTCTTCCTATATTACTAAAATAAAAAATAGGCATAATTATTTCTGAAACATACAGGGTTTTTATAAACAATCCTGAAGAGCAAAAATCAAAAACTTTACAAAATGGGTTCTATTAGAAAATTTTAAGAGTTCTCTATGCACTTTCAAAATTTTAAACACTCAAAAGTATAATCTGAGAACAGTTGTGCTATTTCTTTATAATTTTAGAAAACCATGCAGTTATTTTGTTTTGCTACAAGACTCACATTTGTAAAATGTGCACAAGTATAGTAACAAAGAAAAACAATCTAATATATCAGTCAAGGCACACATACATTAAAAAAAAAAGGAAAGCTCTCTTTTAGAACCAAAAAAGAAAGAAAAATTACTATCATCAAGCGGAAAGAAAGGCATCTCTGAGCAAGAAATATTTTCCCAACAGGGAGCTGAGTTTGCGATGGGAGAAGGGGGTGGCTAGAAGGGTACCAGGTGAGAAAGTATTGCTTCTGGTCCCTGAGAACAGAACTTCGATTTATAGAACAAATGGATCCACTTACAGGATGTATTTAACTTCACCTGTTGGGAGGTGGTAAGTTCAGTCCCTTTCTCCTTCTTTGAATGAATGGGGAAGGCTCTCCGCTCTCCCCTAGCCTCACCACAGGAATGTGTGCTATCTACAGAGTGGTTTAGAAACCCACAGCACTTAAAGGAGCTGTATCAACAGGTTTCTCCTTCCCGTTAACACTGAGTCAATTGTAAATGTTAAAAGTGAGCCTTAAACAAGTTAAATGCTATCGCAGGAATTCAAGATCAGCTTCAAGTAGCATGTGTTTTTATAACATGGAATCACAATTTGTATTTTTTTTTTTCACTGCAGCATTTTTGATTCCAGAAGTACAGAGCTAACAGAGGAAGGTTTCCTGACAGCTCAGTGAGTAGTGTGTTTTAAGAAAACCTGTGAGTTGGACTTGGAAGGTCAGTTAGGACAGATAACTCTTTTCCAGATGGAACTGCTAATGTGGTTTTCATGAAATCACAAGCGAGAGACTCAAAATATCCTTCAAAGCAATGTTTAAAAGTCCAGGCTTTTAAAAATATATATACTTATCTAATGCCTGGGGGAATGGGGGGTACCACCCTTCAGCACAAATATTTATCTCTTCTCTCTCAAATGTGTCCTATATACTTCTCATTTTGTCTTAAAAAAAAAAAAAGAATAGCGACATGAAACACACAGAGAAGCTTCACTCATCCAGGCTTAAATGCTGAGGCAATTTCTAAGCATATTGTGACTTATTTTTAATCCTTCAGTTAATTCATTTTGGTTAATAAGTTGATGTCCAGAACTTGAATTATCCGTTTTGCATAGTCATTTGTCACTCTTATTTAATTTATAGTACCAAGTGGCTACTCTAAGAAAGTCTATGCTGTGGTATCATTTGGTTTGTGAAATTTCTCAAATCCCCTTTTACATAAACTTAATTCAAAATAACTATCTTCTAATTTCAAACATTGAGCAGTGTTACAAAGAACATATTTCTTGTAACTACCGAAGATACCATTACAAATAAGGCAATATTCCCCAGAAATTATCCTTAATCTTAATGATAAAATGAAATAAATCTTTGTTAAACAACTTCTGAACAAACAGCTAATTACTGTGCATTGCTTATTTTAATTTATCCGTTTCTTAAATCTATATATGAAACTAAAAAGATAGACTATCTAGATAATCATTAATTATCCAGGAGATTCACGAGCTTAAAGAAGCCAATCAGAACGTTTCCATGTTTAAGGAAGCAAAATAAGTAAAACAAAAGCAGAAGAATCTAGGGGAAGTAGAAAAAGGAATCAAAAGTCAAGAGTCAGCAGCAGAGATGGAGGAATAACTACACAGAACAGTGATGTCTTACTGTTTTCCTCAGCCTCCTTGGGTTTTATTTTAAGAGTTTGAACTACTTATGAAGCTAAACAACAACAACAACAACAACAACAACAACCAACTTTTTAGGTAAAATACTGAAGTCAACCAAATTTTTTGTGAACTTGGTTCTGGAATTGGCACTTGACATTGATTCTATCATGTTTTAAAGGGAAATGGCAAAGCTCTTAAATAATTTCCAGAGGGCATGGAGTACTTCCAAAGTGAGGTAAAGGAGTGTGTGGTCTTGTAAGGATTACTTTCTTAGCCACTGAAAATTAAGAGGGTCAGATACCTCTACAAAATAGAAACTACTAGTTTAAGATTTCATACTAATGTTTCTGTACATTTCTCTTATGTTTTCTCTTTTCCTCTATCTTCCTTCTTTCCTTTTTTCTTCCCTCTTTCCTCACTCCTATATTCTACCTTCTTTTTTTAAATTTATAATATATATGTATTTAAAATATTGATTCCAAAGTAATCTAAATAACTAAAGTGGAGCTAAATTAGTTGACTACCTGTATTTGCCACAAGTCCAGTCAGCACAATTTCTCCAGAACTGGGATCTGGAGAAAATTAAAAATCCATAGTGGAGAAATTCAAGCCAGTCTTACTGAATATAACTAAGCATAGAACACGGATGTTCATCAATAAGGAAAGACAGATTGTGGGACATTCTTGCACGTAATACTACATAATGAAATAACAAATTGTTGATGAATGGAACAATATGCATCTCATAGACTTAATTTTGATTAAATTATATCAAACACAGAAAAGTACAGTTTATAGTCCCTTTGATATGAAGTTCAAAGTAAGGCAAAACTTAGACACCAGAAGAATATTTATCAGTATATAATAGGGACCCTTCCAAGTATTTAAAAAGTCCCAGATCTTGATTAGGTTGCAGTGTACAGGCACATTAATCTATAAAAATTCACTGAGATACACACTTAAGATTTGTGTTCTTTCTGTATGTTATTTCATAATTTAAACTTTTTAAGTGGAATTAAAAGAGAATTCACAGTGGAGAAGGAAAAGCTTCTATCAAAATGTCAATGAGTACAACAAAAAAGAAAATATTTTTTAATATTTTAAAATGTTAATTTATTTAATTTTTATTTTAATATTTTAAACCAACAGAAAAATAACCCTTCACCCAGATGATGGAAGAATTACCAACCTGTTTTCCCCCTTGTGGGATGTGGAAAGTGGAAGAGGGGAATTAAAGAATGATAAAAATGCCTCTAGCACTAATGGAGCGGTGGGATACTTATGTTGCCTCTGCACCAATATGCTTTCTGAAGCACAGCTGTTTCTTTCACAGTATTTGATACTCAGCAGTGATATCCAACTGATTCTGACTCAGAATGTCAATAATTCAAGCAGCACACCTCAAAGAACTTAATTATCAAACAAAAGATGGGGATATTTTACACAGACTCCATGGGAAATCCAGTTATCTATCAAGGATTTGCATGGGTAACTGATTGGCCTTTAGACTTAGAAATTCAATGAGTTGTAAATCTTACAAGTCTTGCTATTCAGTAACTTAACTCCAAATTTCAGAACACTGTGATTAAGTCCTAAAGAGAATGGGTAACATTAGAAATGAAGTTGGTGTGTTTTATATGTATTGAAGCATTAGAATGTGTTGGTTGGAGAGACTTCAGTAGTTGTAGGAAGAAAAAATTCACTTTGAGGAGGACTGTTGCAAGGAGTGACTGGAAAGATAAAGAAGAAATGAACTATCTTGGGTTTCAGGTACAGAGAGAAGTTGACACCCCAATCTACTTTTTATATTGTTCACAGCAGTTCAAAAGAGAAAAGGAAGGAGTGCCTGGGGAGAGATGGTGCCCAGAAATGAGAGGCCTGCATGTGGTTGGACTTCTCAATTGTGCTCGCCCCGTGAAAAGTCTCATCCTGTGTCTGGGACACCAGGCAGGAGGTTGAGAAACCCAGCATTCATTTCGAGTCACCCTCTCTTGGTATAATTTACCTGCTGTTTTACAGAACTCTGGCAAAACAAATCTTTATCTTCTTAGTCACTGATCTCCAGGCCTTTTAGAAACAATAGTGAATCCTTTTCTCCTCCCTCTGGACCCTCAGTAGCAGTGGAAGGTCATTTCTAGCAGCAGAGGCGAGGACTGGTGATAAGTATATGGTGGGACTGTGAATTTCATGCTTTGGCAATTCCTGCACTCCCTTTGAAGAATTTCTAACAGCTAGAATGCTGCGTCATTCGCCACCCAAAGTACTGCCAGTTACAACCTGGCTGCAGTTATAAAGTTTTTTAGAAATCCTAGACCAAAATTATGGAAACAATTATGGACACACTAAACCCAAGCTTTTCATATAAATAATGTATATAGTGTGGGGCTGGCATGAGAGACTAAAACTTTAGGGCATATCCATGCAATAGCTATTTTATATCCAATGTCATACACATTCATGCCATCTCTATAAGGTAAAAATTAGTGTACTCATTTTAAAAGTGGAAATTTTAGGCTTTTAGGAGTAAGTTCTATGTGGTCACAGCCAGAGTTCAAAGCCAGGTTCATCTAACTCCAAAATCTTTTTTTCTTTTGAGACTAGGTCTCGCTATTTTTGCCCATGGAACCACAGGTTCACATTGCCCGGGGTACCCAGACTCAAGCAATTCCCAGTCTCAGCTTCCCAGGTAGCTGGGATTACAGGCGCGCCACCATGCCCAGCTGTATATTTTTGGAACTAGGTCTCACTATGTGCTCCCGGCGGGACTTGAACCATGATCCCGCTGCAGCTTCCTAGGCTGCCCCTTACAGGCATGCGCCACCATGCCCGGCCCTCCAAAATCATTTTGTTTGCTATTGCCTGGGCATTGTTTTACTCAACACAAGCAAAACTTATATTAAGTTTTCGTTTATCCCTATGAAAAGAACATGTATGGTAAATTAAATCAGCTAGGATTGATGGTTATCTCTTTGAGGGCAAATGTTCAGTACTCATCTTATTTTTTGTATAGTACAAAATAATATATCTGTGTTATATGCATAATTCTAAGGAGATGAACATGAGATAAGTATTTATGTTTTTTAAAAAATGACAAACACAAACACGTTCTCAAGCATGTACAAACATCTACATCTTTGTCTTATTTATGTAAAATGTAAAGTCAGTTAAAAGGATGGTTAAAATACCAGATGATAATAACAAAAATATTAAAACACTTGGGCACCGCATCACATTGGCTGATCTTTAAAGCTTTAAAAGCAAATTGGCTAATATTTCTGTTATACCAGGAATAACAAACAAGCATAAGCCTTTCATGGTAGAGCCAACCCTAAACATGGAATCACTTCAAAGAACAGAACATGCAAATACAAGATACTCTGCTTCTATATAGAGAAACCTGAATGCACAGACAAAAATCCAACTATTAATAAAATTATACTCAGATAACCAAGTTCTTAACACCACAGAATCCAAAAGCTGATAGAATACTTTTTCTTTACCAGACTTTCTCTTCATTTTCATTTTAATTCCTCTATTTGAAAACTCTGAAAGAGATTTAAATTTAATGACTCACTTTTTTCTGAAAATTATAGGCTGAATCTAGCTTATTTACCTTTCAATTAAAACATAATTTGTTACTGAAAGAATTGCACTTGTGTCTTTTGCTGTTGTATTGTTTCTGATTCCTTGCAGTTAAAGACATGCTGAATTCCAAGGTGATGTTCTTTGTTATTTACTTTCAACTAACAAGAGTTTCAGTTTGCCAGACATTGAGCAACTCAGAATTTAAAGTTTTATCATAGAACAAGGTCATCAAATAGTTGAGGTTCATTTGACTTTAAGGTAGAATTATCCTGGATTTTTGGTCTGTGATTGCTATGTTTCTACTTTCCAATTATCTCGGATGAGTTTGCTTGTAATCCTAAACCCATTCGTAAGTAATCAGTTAAGTAATCTGTAAGTAAGTTAAGTCATCAGTAAGCCATCTCCATTAATTAAAAAACATGTCTGGTTAGGCCCATATTTGACATTCTAAGAAAAAAGTTTTTCTTTCTAGTCTTTGTCTTCCTTATTCTGTTCATGTGTTGACAGTAAATTGGCATTTCTGAACCTGTGCTAATATCAACCTAAGGACTATACATGTCTACTCCATTATACCAAATGTTTACTCTTAACTCATTACTGTTTTTTCATTCTTTGCATCTTTTAGAGTAGTCATCTGCCAAAAAGAATGTCTACATAGGTTCATGGAGAAGGGGAAACAAATAACCAAATCAATCTATTTTTGAGATGGATCACGTACTAACCCCTGCATCCAATCTTCTTCCCTCACACTATGGTTCTTAGCCTATTTGTCTTTACACATAAATCTTCTTCCCAATCGTGCTTCTCCATATTTAATGCTTTCCATAATCTGTCTTTCTCTTGGTTTTAAGTAACATTTTGTGTATTTTATAAATGTATATGTCTTCCTTTTAAATGATAGTCATTTTATTTTAAAGTTTTTAGCATTTTTGCTGATGTTCTCTATTGAGTCCCCATGGTGATGCCTGCTCATTAAAACATCAAAGATTTATTGAAAGGCAGTCTCCCCCATGATACTTCCTGGTCTGTGAGTGTGGGGGAAAGAGCTGTTAATCCTTGTGCTGGCCCCTATACTACTGAAGACAATGTTATCCCAAAAAAAGAAATATGAAAATAAATGTTTGGTTATCCAATAGCAAAAACCTTGCCTAATAATTGTACCATTTCTCCTAAATGGTGAAAAGTGAAACTTACCCTTTAAAGAAGGTTTCAATTGATGATTTAAGATCTTTGCCTTAATTCAGCTCAATCCAACTCAGCTCAATTACAGAAGCCTGTCAGGTCCAGAGGCTGTGGAAACCACAAATAGAAGGATAAAATAAATCCCTCCTCCTAAATTTACATTCATTTAGATCAGTTGGGATGTTAGGGCTCTCAAGCCCCAAGCTTTAAGGAAGTATGTTCCTTGAAGAGTGAGTAGTAACTGTTTTCCCCAGATCTGGAGGATCTTAGGTTACCCCTTTTTAAAGCTTCAACTATTCTTATGTTGTATAACCCTCAGGGGCTTATATCCAACTTCCATATTTAATGTATTTTAATTCAACCTTGTAATGATTTATATATATATGCATTCATGAGCTCATCTTCCCCTAAGGACTTACACAGGTAACAGATTAAATTGGCATTCTTTATGACTTCCTGGCAATTGCAAGTCTGACTTCACAAATACCTTTATTCCTGTGCTTGCATCCAAAAGTTTCAGGGAGCGCATGATTACTTGATTAAGTAAATAAAATGAAGTCTTTCATACTGATCTTTTTATAACACCATGACCATAATTTGGCCACTCATGCACCCATCTTGACTTTTCCTCTATTTTACATGCTCTTCTTCCAACATTTTTATTCCTCAGTGATCCCTGGAATTCTTAAAAGTTTTGTATCACTTAACACTTTCTTCATAGCATGCGTTATGCTCCTCCCCTATTCTGTGAAAAGTTTGTTGCCTTATTGGTGCTAAGATTAATAGTACTTGTTTGCATTTGAAGAGAATGCATAACTCTCTTCTTTCAGGGAGCTGGAGATGGAAGAGAAATAGAGCCCCAAACAGAAACCAGGGAAGCTTAATCTTGCTCTATGGGTTGCCTTCAGAGTCATAGTCAGGAGAAATTCCTAACTGAAATATAAACCACCTCCTATCACCAAGGTTAAGTATTCTCCACTCCTCCTCCACTAGTTGCACTTTCCTCCCTTCCTCTAAATAATTGTCCCACTCTACAGTATAGTCATTTCTGTATTGTCTCATCTCCCCATTGGGTTCTGTTATTCTTTATACTTTCTGCCTAGAGCACCCACCTTGGACCCAACCCTTCAGTAAGTGTTTACAGAAATGAAGTAAATCATTTGGCCTTGGGTCAGGATTCCTTTTTCTAATATGCAAAATAAAATGTACCTAAGTGGACATTTTCATCATTACAGCAAACTATTAATATATAGTGACAAATGTACATAAAAGTACCACTTGACTTCAACTATAGCCTAAGATATTTTAATATGTTTTCCCAAAATACCTAGAGATGAACATTCTTAATATTTAGTGGTAGAGGCCCTCAAGATGCAGATAGAAATTTGCATGTGTCTGTAAATTTATTTACTTTCTAACTAGCATGAATAAACAAGTTTAGTGAAACTGCATTAAGTGTAACTTTCACAAGTTTGCAAAATAAGATGCATTTTAAACATACAAGATTACCTATCCTGCATGTATAGCACACAGGAACAATGAAAAGGTTATTTAGTAAATCACTGGATTGGATGTTTACGTACTACCCCAGACTCAGATCTGGAAAAGTTATAGACTAACTTGCCTCACAATTTTTTTCATCTTCAGAATAAAGGAAGACAGAGGAGAACTGGTAACTGTACAGTATATATACAGGATGGGCCTCCAAACTATTAGCACTAAAGAAATGGAAGGAAAACACAGGTCCTTTTGGTAGGTTAATCACAATTTATTTATATGAAGGGACATTAGAATTTTAAACAGAAAATTAAAATATCCCATTATATCTGGATTGTCTTATAACAACTAAGTTTTTAACCTCTTGGAGTCAATTTATTCATTGACTTCTTCCCTGTCACCTAGATCTTCAATACATAGGCTTAAATAATGATTTTATTTATTATTTATTATTTATCTATTTAATTTTTTGGAGACGAAGTTTCTCTATGTTGCCTGAGGTACTGCAAACTCAAATGATCTCCAGCCTCAGCCTCCCATGTAGTTGGGATTACAGACTCCCATCAGAGCACCAGCTGCTTTTTCGAGACCAGGCCTCATTATGCTGCCCAGGGTAGTCTTGAACCCATGAACTCAAGTGATCCCAAGCCTCTTGTCTCCCAGAACTTGGACAACAGGCGCGCTATCACACCCTGAGTAAATAATGATTTTTTAAAACTTTAATTTGCATATGTTGAAATGCTATCTAAATCTTAAGTAATTATTATAATGTCCTATGTAGCAGCTGAAAACATGGCATAAATATGTATGCATTGGTTATGGACATTTTTCTTGACCATCTGGGATGAGAAAATCTAATAAAATTTCTCTGGTATTAGTTTCAAGAGGCAGCTGTTGATGCTTCTTGCTGAGAATAATTAACATTCCCAAACATTAACCTACCACCACAGCAATTTCAAAACTAAAAGGAAAAAAAAAAAAGGTTGTCCTCTTAAGGGATCACTACATTTTAGGGATAAAGAAGCATCCCACCAGACACTGATCAATAATTTTGGTTGAGGCCGGGCACGGTGGCTCGTGCCTGTAAGCTTCAGCCTATGAAGCGGCCGGGGCTAGGGATCGCAGTTCGAGTCCCGCCTGGGGTCCGTAGCGAGACCTACTTCCAAAAAAATAGCTGGGCGTGGTGGCACACGCCTGTAATCCCAGCTACCTGGGAAGCTGAGGCTGGGGATTGCTTGAGTCTGTGGAATTCCGGGCAATGAGAGCCTGCGGTTCCACGGGCAAAAATAGCGAGACCTAATCTCAAAAAAAAAAAAAAAAATATATTTTTGGTTGAGCTATGCAGCAGACCCTTATACCTTGTTGAGAAATAAGTTGCATCTGTCTCATCCAGGGAGATCTGTTTCTAGATAGCTCTTTGGCCATAGTGTGGAGAATAACTAACAAGGAAGCGAAGGAAGGTTAAGGGTGTTGCAATTTATGAGATAAATATACAGGCAGAATCAGAAACCCTCCTCTGTCTGGTAAGACCAGACATAGACTGGGTCACAGACTCAGGCTAAGCAAGTTTATAATCAGTACTTGGTTTTGCAACTCTTGTTCCAAATCAATGAGTTCAAGATGAAGGCATGTTTAATAATATTGTTTGATCATGTGGTATTTGGAGTCAGATAGACCTGAATTTTGAGTCTTGGTATTGTCATTTTTATGTTAGTATGTAAGGACCACCACTCCCTTATCCAAGTCTAAGTTTCCTTATTTGTAAAGTGGAATAAAAATTATCACTACTTCATAGGGTACTTATTGGGTAAGTTTGTTGACATAATGTGTGTAAATACAGTACTTAACATGGTTCCTGGCATTCTCAGTGACTGTCAACAAAAAACAAACAATGAAACACTGCTTAGCCTCTCCTGTCTGTGAAAAGAGAACAAGTCAAGATAAAGTCAAGAAAAAGTCATATAGTGTGGGATAGCAAATAATTATATCCCTTTAATCAAGGGCTGCTGCTTGCCTTCTGTCCCCTTGTTATTTTAGATTGTCTTAATACCTCCTCTATTCTTGCCACCTTCAGAAGTTGCTAAACGCATTCTTTCATTCAATAAATATTTAATTTATGAAGTGCCAACTATATGTCAAATAATAGCTATGTGTTGGTGGTATATTGGTGAATACCTCATGGAGAGACTTGAAAGGATAACAAGACAAACACAAAGTAATTGTCACTTGTAAGAAGAGGAGAAAAATGAAACTTCATATTAAATGTGTTAACAAAGAATGACCTACCCAGAAGGGCAATTTAAGCTAAGAGGTCAAGGTTATGAAAGAGACAGTTTCCCCTTTGCACCTGCTATGTCTCTGCAGCACATATAATAGCTAACTATCTGTCTTGTACCTCCACTATAGCTGCTCACTATCTACAGAGGATCTCAAGAGCTCTTCAGGAAGACTATTTCCTGCCGGGAGTGGTCATAGAGGTAGCCACAAGGCAGCTGCATAGGCACTTGCAGGCTATTATTGCTGCAGAAGGACACTAGGCAAATCCAGTAGGTTGCTACATGGGACAGTATTCACAAGTTTCTGAGAAAGAACCTCTTTTTCTACTTCCCTTAACCAGAACTGGCCAGGGGCTCTATACAGCCTCAAAATGAAAGCACACTCGAAAGTCAGTGAAAGGTTTTTGCAATGCAAGCTGGCACTCGAAACTCAAGATAACTCTCCCACAACAACCCAACTTAATATCTGGGTACAGGTCTCCCATGTTACCTGAAAGTATAACATTCCTTTGAAACCTTTCTTAAGCCAAAATGACATAAAGAGGTAATTACCATTAATTTATATGGAAAAAGTTTTTAATGTTCCCAGACCCTAAAAATAACTTACTAAATCATACCAAATAACACATAAAGCTAAAATAACACTAACAAAAGTAAAAAGCAGAAATGAGATGACACATAACACTGCCTGAATAAAGTAGTTCCCAGGGAAGGAGCTTGGAGGTGGCACTCTCACGGCTCCTGGTTTGCCCTGCCTCTGTTGCCGCTGCTGTAAAATAAAAGTTGAAAGCAATTTCACTTCTCTCCTTGTGTTTTAAAACAAAACTTCTGGGATTTCTTTCAGATCATGAAAATAGGCACTAATGTAGATCTTTCATAAAAGCTAAGTGGCTCTGAGTTTGAGAAGTGAAGAATATCTGCACAGGTGACTTACAGGGCCCTTCTTACTGTAGACCCACACCATAGTTTATCACCAACTATTCAGGAAACAATGTGTATTTCCTCCTCTTGGCATGAAGGGAACAGGACTTAGGTTAGTTTTCTTGCTGAGTAGAGCAGCAGAACCGCGAAGGACAGAGCCAGGATAGTTTTATCCCATTGTCTAACATAACACCTCTCAGAAACTCTCACTGCTTCCAGCAACTTATCCCACTGCAGGCTTTTGGGATGGTGTTGCCATCCCCGGCCCCCCTACCTTCCCAGACCCCAAATCTGTGACCTGTGGCCTCTTTCTCAGGCTCAAACCTGAGGATTTGGGATGATTCTCTTACACACTAAGGCAGAATCATTCTTTCTGATGATCTTTTTTGTTTGTTTGTTTTTGGAGGCTAGGTCTCGCTATTTTTAGCCATGGAACCGCAGGCTCACGTTGCCCCGGGGTACCACAGACTCAAACAATTCCCAGCCTCAGCTTCCCAGGTAGCTGGGATTACAGGTGCATGCCACCATGCGCAGCTATTTTTTTGGGGACTAGATTTCACTACGTGGCCCCAGCAGGACTCAAACTACAACTCCTGGCCCCGGCTGGCCGTGGCTTCTTAAGCTGCCACCTACAGGCATGAGCCACCATGGCCCACCTTTTCCTGATGATCTTAAGCACAAAGAGTCTCTTTGAGCTGTGGTAACCTATGGGAGTATTAAAAGAAGAAACAAGAGCTTTTCAAAGACAGCACTGAAAAGGAAAAAGGAAGGCCCTGTTCCTCTCACAGTCAAAGCAAAAGCTTTGAAGGCCAAGAAAGCCATGAAAAAATGCCCTCAGCTACACAAAAAAGAAGGTCCCCATCTTTCGGTGTCCCAAGAGGCTGAAGCTCCAAAGGCAACTCAAAATATCCTTGGAAGGGCAGTCCCCCCATGAAGGGAAACAAGTCTGACTACTGTACCATAGTCAAGTGCCCCGATCACTGAGTCAACCATCAAGACAGAAGACAACACACCTGTGTTCACAGTCAACAAGCACCTTGCTCTGAAGAAGCTCTGTGACACCAATGTGACCAAGGTCAACACACTCACCTGATGGAAAGAAGGCAAACATTCGACTGGCTCCTTACTAGGATGCTTTGAATGATGCCAGCAAAATTGTGATCATCTGAACTGAATCCAGCTGATTAATTTTAATTTTTTTTTTACCATAAAGGAAACAGATATTAGAGAAGGAAAGGGGGAAATATAGAAGTCCATGAGCTAAAGACAAGAGAATGTTAATTCTCAGAGCAGAATGTAATTAAAATATTTCAGGAGGATGGGAGAAGTGTTTTTATAGAGAATTGTGTTAAGTTAGTTTCAATGGGTTTAACCAAAGAAAAATATAAAACCCACACATAATATTCTCTTGGCTAGCTTTCTTACATATTAAAACTTAAAATTATGTGGATAAATTCTCAGGCTAAGACTTGTTTTGACCTAATTAACAACACTTCAGACTAGCAAGCAGGACTCTGATTTTAAAGATAGCACTTACACTTAATGCAAGAACTGACAAAACTGGCCTGACTTGATTTTTATCAAGGTTTCCTTGGAGGGAACTTAAAAACTAAAGGAGAAATAACATTTGTTTTTTTCAGAGAAAGGAAATCACAGAAAGCACAACTGGACACTAATAGTACACAGATTGGATTAATGCACTAAGAAAAATATAATTCTTCTGTTACTACATGACTTCATAAATTATAACTCTAGTTAATAGGTTACACAATTACAAAGCAATTACCATCCCAAACCAGAAATCCTGGTTTTCTGGTATGCCACTATATCTACAGTAATTTTAAAGGGAGTTGTAAAGATCTCCAAATAAAGTAAATATTGATTTACTAAAATTTTTAGAGGAATATGAAATATACCTTTTGGGAGAAATGATGAAGCTATTCCAAAGAGACTAATAATCTTGCCTGATGCGGTGGCACGCACCTGTAATCCCAGCTATTTGGAAGGTGGAGGCTAGGAATCACTTGAGTCTGCGGGTTCGAGACTACCCCAGGCGAGATCTAGTCTCTTTAAAAAAACATACTAGAGAGACTAGGCGAGACCTAGTCTCTTAAAAAAAAAGATACTGATAATCTTGATTGCAAATTGTGCAATTTTTATTCCTGAACCACAGACATGACTAATATGACTTTTAAAAGAATTATTAAAAAAAATTTTTGTAATGAAAAAATACTTCCTTATGATATCCCTCTCTCCCCCATTCTCAGGTGTTCACCATGAAATCAAATTTGTGCCGATACTCCTTATGTATATTTAAGATATTTTCTCTGTATGTTTTGTTTCAGGATATTATTAAAACACAGTTTACATATAGAAAGAAGTTATCAGCAATCCCTGAAGTTTTACTAGCTGGAGATACTCTATAAACCCTTGCAATAACGGATTTAGAAATTATATAACAGAGAAATACAATCTGAATGGTCTTCCAACTTTATGCTTATGTGCAATTGTGGATTCTGATAAGGTAGATGCACTGGTTAGATTTGAGATTATTCTTCTGCCAGTCCAATATTTAGAATTCTGGGTGGAGGATAAAAATAATCATCATCATGACACATATCATGCATGCATTCACTGATTCTTTATATTCATCCAGATAACAAATACTCATCGAGAACTGACAGTTCTGTGTACTTGGAATGCAACTGTTAATAAAAACTATCAGTATTATTAGGTCACTTCACTTAATTGAAAAATACAGAGCACTTCACCTGGAAACAACAGAAGGTATATATATATATATATATATATATATACATATATATATATTTAAATTTATTTTAGTATAGGTAGAACACTCATGAAAATATATCAGATTTGGGTTTTAAAATGAATGTGAAAGAACTGGAGATTAAAAAGTGTACCTCTAATTGCAATGGAAGAAACAAGGAAGCAGAGTTTCTAGATACAGGAAAAAAACCTTATACATTTGAATTAAACAGCGGACATCTAAATAAAGCATGTTAAAAAGAAGAAAATACACATAAGTAAATAAAAATTAAAGCAGGCATAATAAAGTCTATCTAATGTAGTTAAAAAGTATTTAATGAAACAGCTATAAAACTAGATGTTACACTAAAATTGATCTAAAATATAAATAATCTAAGCTTTTTCAGTAAGCAACCAAACCAAGTACCAAGAAGACCAAATTATATCCCAGATAAATATAAATAAGAAAGAGTAGAAATTAATGAATCTAAAAATGGACAATGGTAACAGATAATGTAGCCAAAACTCCTTTGGGCTATAGTAACGGCACTATTAATAAGGGAAATACACATTTAAAATCATAATTTATAACTATAATGATTAAAATTAAAAAGAGTGACAGCATCAAATTTTGGCTTTTATGTGAAACAACTGAAACTCATACATTGGTGGTAGAAATGCAAAATATCAGAGCAATACTGGAAAGCTGTAGTTTCTTAAAAAACTGAAACATTGATCACATGATCTAGCAATCTTACTCCTAGATATTCACAAGTGAAACAAAACTTATATTCATACAAAGATAGTACGAAAAAGTTCATAGGCCCTGATTTGTAATAGCCAACAAATGAAAACACCCAAATGTTCCACAACTGGTAAACAGATAAATGAATTGTGGTAGGTTCATGCAGTGGAGTGCTACTTTAAAATAAAATTAAACTCAAGTTGTGGGGGATTTTCAGGGCCTTGCTGGTGGGTGTGTGGTGAGAGAAAGCTGTGTCACATATAATGTTGTGAATCAGTGTTACCTCCATTTTAAAAAGAAGAAAACTATTGTTACATCTAACAATGGAAAAACACTACTGAACACACACAAATCTCAAAACTATTATGCAGAGAGAAAGAAGCCAGAGACAACATATACAAACACTGACTCCATTTATACAAAGTTCTAAAAAGACACACTGTAGTGACAGAAAGATGGACAGTCTTTTAAAAATTAGGGTTGAGAAGAAGAGCTAATGTAGAGAAGCAGGAAATAAATCTTTGGTTGGAGCTGAAATGATGAATGCTGATTTTGGTAGTGATTACAAGGCTTGATACATCTGTCCGAACTCTATAATTTAAAACTATGGAATGTTACCCAATGTGGATAATACGTTAACCAAGGTGGGAGAAAGAAAACAAAACAAAACAACCCTGTGTGCAAGACCTGAAAAATTCAGTCTAATCAAAGATAGATTTTCAAATTGTTGTTGAATCAATTTCTGATACGTTAAGAAAACCCATCAAGTCCTAACTATTACTTCTTTAGGAAGAGGATGTTTGAAGGCATCCATCCATATGTTTATATTTTAAATTGGAGTAACATAATCAGAAGAAAATAAAATGGGGGAAAGAAAAAGATGGGAGGGGGGGAAAGAGCTATAATGCATTTAAGACAGTAAGATGAAAAAAAGCTATGAGAAAGGATAATTTTAAGTTTAAAAGGAAGAACCAGATATAAGAAGAAAGAAAGAGCCTTATCACTTGATCAGGAGGCAAAATGAGAAACAGGGCTCTGTGGGCAGGCTTTGTGTTGGGTTTTGTGGCTACCAAGTAGTGTGAGCTACATTCAGATGTAAGTTCTGCATTATACGAATACATTATCTAGAGATCTGATAATAACTACATTTTGGATTTTGCAACAAGCCTCATATTCAGAGTGGACATGTTACTTCCGCAGAATACACTGAAGCCATCACACCCATATTCAACAGGCCTGTTTTCCTTCCACTTCAGGACAAATGTTGTGCTCCTCTTTTTGGCAATTAGACCTGAAGCTCTCTGGGGAATAAAGATTTCCTGCAGATTCACAACAATTATCCCAAATTGTCTTGCTCCATATTACTGCCGCCTGAATGAGTCATATGATCTATTCTGCTACTCATGTCTGATGAAGCCACAAGCTGTTATAAAAGATGGAATAAAAGCCAGTGTGTGGACTTAGGAAATGTTGTTTTCTCCTTATATGTAAATATCTATTTAAACTAGATTCACAGTACCAGAACATTTTCTTCTAGTCCTTTTTCTTTTACATATTTTATTTAAATACAAGTTTGAGCACGCACAGTCCAAGGACACTCAAATAATAAACCAAATATAATCAGATTTTAAAGATTGGTCTTCAAACATTACAGCCGATGAAGACATGTTGCCTATGATTGTGCAGATATTTAACCACATGCACACCTCAGTGGCCACCAAACAACTCAGCAGAACTTCCTTGACTGTGAACTGTTTGAAGACACCTGTTTTAGCAATACTATATATTTCAAGCTCTGAATAGCTGTAGGTATCACAGTTGGGGTTGGAGGAATGAGTTCAACCTTAACATAGTGCCAAAATTTGGTCAAGAGAAGCTTCAAGTAAGTCAAAAGAGCATTTACCAGCCAGGGCCTTCTCTCCAAGGTTGCAAACAAATTTGGTGATGTCTAATTCTGGAAAGGTTCCTTCTAATTCTGAAACTCAGTAAAATCCAACACTACATACTAAGCAGTTTTGTTTTTTCATATGAATGTTTGTAATGGATGCTCTTTCCTGAAGTATCACTGTCAAAAGACTTTGGGGCAAAAGATTTTGAGAAGGTATAACCTTGGGAAAGGCTCTTTCATGTCTAATGAAAACAAGCACATTCTTGAATATATTGCAGATCATGTACAGAAACATGTAATCTTAATGTAACAAATCTCTCAGCAGATCATTACATTTTTAATAGCCTCTGGCAACTTGTGGGGGTGACCCAGAGGGTTGAGCCTCACCTGGACCTGAGTCCAGTGGGTCTGAACAACCCACTGCACTGATGGATGAAGGGGCTCAAAGAGGCAGCATATGCCAGTGGTGGGGCCAATGTGAATGCTGTAGGACACTGTTGAAGCTCAGCTTCCAAAAGCAAAAGCCTCTTCTCACAGGAGTACTGGGTGACTGCTGGTGAAGCCAAGTCACTGTTAAATGTTGCTGCCCAGAGAATGTTCTTCAGAGATTAAAGGGCCAAGATAGCCATGATTTGGTTCCATGACCCAAATTAAATGCATTCTCAGTTAAGGTCAGTCGTGTCATTCAGGTGACATGTTGTGGCCCATTTGCATGCAATGTGTTACAACTAATTTGTTCTTCACAAGTCCTAAATAGGAATTATAACTGTACTGAAGTTTACTTACAATATTAATAGGAGTAGATTCATAGCTTCCATTATATTCCCTTACATTCTAAAATCCTGAGTGTGAAATGAGTGATTGTATTATAATCAGTAGCTATTGGAATTATGTGGAAAGTTGGGCACTCCCACAAAGCATTTCTCCCATATGAACATCACCTAGTACATACATCAGCAGAAAAACTGAGAGGCACTGTGAAAAGGCATAGGTGCAATTATAAATCCAATTGCTCTGTTTTGTTATTTTTAAATTGCTAGAATTCAAAAACATTACTACACTCTTCAGACTTCAATAGTGAGATAAGAGACTTGGCTAAATTAGAATCACAAGTAGATTTTTAATTCAAAAGAATACTTTTCTTCTGTTTAAAGCAAACCCATTATCACTTGCAGAAAACTGTTCTTATGACTACTTCAATTAATTATAGATGAAGTCTTGGAAGACACTTATCTAAGTGCTATCTTCCTTTGGTCATTTTCCTAGTGCATTCAACCCCATACAGTTGACTAAGCTGATTAAGTGACTTTTCCATAAAATTTCATGGACCTGAAAATGAGGATATTTTGGTTTCTTATATAAAAAAGAAACCTAAAAACAGATGTTATTGTATATATATTTTTCTTAGACTAGATTCCTTAGAAATGTCACAATATTTCATTTTTTCCATGTGTATCTTATCTGCTTTTCAGT
Source organism: Uropsilus gracilis (assembly GCA_004024945.1). NCBI lineage: Eukaryota > Metazoa > Chordata > Mammalia > Eulipotyphla > Talpidae > Uropsilus > Uropsilus gracilis. The sequence goes on from PVHY01001428.1 coordinate 134,362, forward strand.
TCTATCTCTGAGAAATCTGGTCTCTGCAGAATTCTTCCAAAGCAAAATTCTTATCAGAATAACTCTCATTTTCATTAGTAGAGTATTAATATGATTTGATTGATGTTTTGGATTTAGACAACCCATATATGTAGATACATATCCATGTATATTTACATATATCTCAATTGGGTTAATAATATTTTGTAGTAAATTATTTGCAGGCCATCTGGTCTCTGTGGCATTCAGTTAACATGACCCTGATGGTGAGAAAGCAGCCCTAGCTGATGCGTATATAAATGACTGTGACTGTGTTCCAGTAAAACTTTATTTGTGGCTGAAATTTAAATTTCAAATATGAAATTTCTTCCTTCAATCCTTTCAACCACTGGAAAATGTAAAATGCATTAAAACTTACCAAGTGTAATAAAACAGGCAATGGAGGTGATTTGACATATGAAGATAGTTGACCTGACTCAAAATTGCACTGTCATTCTCCATTATGTAATTGTTATATAAAGACAAGTCATAATGTGCTGAACACTGTAAATAATTAAATAGCAATTTGGGATTACTTGCATATTGCACTGTTTACAGTCATCCTCAGAAATTCCTGAAAGACTGCATTGTAGCTTCTGAATTTTCCAAATAGTTGTAGCAGTGAGGATACTAGAGGAATCTGGAAGGAGATAGGGGGCACAAAACTGCTCTGCTAAACAGGAACTGTCTTCCTAGCTTTGTTTTGTTTCAGATGCTGTTGTGAATTTGGCATTCTATTTATTAATCTGGTTTCCCCCCCCAAATTTTCCAGGAAGGCAAGTCTTTTTGAACAGAACCCTTTTCCAACAAAGTTATGGCATTTGAGTCAAAAAAACCAGAAGGGCAGGCTTAGATACTACTATTAAAAAAGCTAGATAAAAATTTAGTTGTATAGTTGAAATTATATGTAGTTAAATAGCTTATTCCAGAAGTAACTGTTCTGAAATTAAACAACAATTAGATCTTGTTCCTCATATGATTTTCTGTTAAAGGAGGGAAAGTAGTATAAAGTCAGTACTACATGTAAGCAACGATGCCAGGATGAAAAGAATGTAGAAAAACAGCAATATCAAGTCCACAGAAATGCCATTTCCCTTACCAAGATCTTCTCTGCTAATAGCAGTGAAATACTTCTCTTGCATCTTCAATTCTTAAAAGATTTTTAAATTGCTATGTGGTTCCAATTGTTTCTGGCTTTCAGATTCTTTTCTTTAGTCTTACTATTTGGAGAAGTCTTCTCAACATACCCCAAGGTTTACCAATTGACCTACTTCTGTTTTCTCCCAAGATACCTACTCTCTCAAGAGTTCAAAACAAAATTTTAAATCAGTTTTGATCCACTTCCAAAGATTCTTTCACTCTTTTAAAGCAAACACTTGATATCCTCTTTTAAGAATGTAACCCGAAATTTTACCAGGAAGCTGACAATAGTCTTAGCCCCTGGTGAGTTACCATGACAACCCTCAGATTAGCTTCTGGAAAACAGTAACAAGAGTTTCATTCTATTTCTGACACTGTGTAACACAGCCCCATCCTGCCCTTTTGGGTCCCATCAGGAGGAAGGTTAGTGCTAATTCTGCTTCAGTTTGCATCTTTAAAAGAAATGAGATTGGAGAAAGAGGATATCCCTTTCTTGCAATTATTGCAATCAAGGAGAGAAATCTAGTCAAAATCCTTGGCATTTTGGTTTGGAGGGTAATATATTAGACTTTTCAGGGATTTAAAAAAAATTTTTAACAAGGTGGGTTTGTTTAAAATGTTACAATGTTAAAAACCCAGCATCACAGTTTTACAAAAACTGCCAGTGACTTGTTTTGGGAAACTGTGACTTTACCTAAAGCTTTGAATCTCACAGTGTTTTCCCACTTGCCCTCAGTTGCTCAAGGAAACAACATCAGGACAGTCAGGCTCAGGATGAAGCCTACCCCTGGCTGACCCAGCAAGAGGGCTGGTGATTTTTTAGATTTTGAACACTGTGATGAGATTCAGAGCAAGTCACCCCCAAACATGCCTCTTTCTCATATTGAATACTTTGAATTACTTTATGTTTATGTAAGAAACAGCCAGTGCAAGGACTCACTGACTTGTCTTGTGTCCTTGAAAGTAGGAAATAAATCTCCCATGTATCCTCTCTGGATCTAAGAGATGGATATACTCTTATTGCCAAAGGCAGCTGAAAAAGCTGTGTAAAAACCTTGCTCTTTTAAAAACTAATTTACTACCCCAAGACCAAATTTCTTTGTCTTGTCAGTTCTTTATAAATTTATTATTTCTTTGTAAAAAGAAATATGAAAGCTACCTGCTATGGCTACTTCTTTGAACTTCATTTTTTTGAAGCCCTCATTAAATTTGTTTCTCTTAATCTGGCTTTTATAACCAGGGGTGCCTCAGCCAAGAACCTAGATGCATATAAGGAAAATTTTTTTCTTCTCTGTAATTGTTTCCTTCTGATTTAATCTTTTTCTCCCTCCCTCCCTCCTTCCCTCCCTCTTCCTCTTTTCCCCTCCCCTTCCCCCTCCCCCTTCCTCTCCCACTCCCTCTCCCTCTCCTCTTTCCTTTCCTTTTTTTTTTTTTCAGAATAGGTCTCCCTATTTTTGCCCATGGAACTGCAGGCTCACATTGCCGGGGGTACCACAGACTCAAGCAATCGCCAGCCTCAGCTTCCCAGGTAGCTGGGATTACAGGTGCACACCACCACGCCCAGCTGTTTTTTGGGACTAGATCTCACTGTGTTGCCCCCAGGGGGACTCAAACTATGATCCCTAGGCCCCAGCCGCTTCATAGGCTGAGGCTTACAGGCACGTGCCACCGTGCCCAGCTTTGATTAAATCTTTCTGCTCCCTTCAATCCAAAGGTCATTTCCTCTGAGTTATTGCCAAAGGACATCATCAGACAAAATTCCACTTGAGAATCTAAAGCTTAGAAAGAATAAATAGGGAAAAATTGTGCTGGTTTGGTGTATCCCCAAGTCAAACACAATGCTCAACTTTTACTCCTTATACACAGCTTTGCATACACGACTTTCTTTTCCAGGGTCTTACCCAGCATCTGAGAGATCTCTAGTATATTTTCCTTACATAGTTCCAGAAAGCATCTTTATGTGTAAATACCACTGGTTTCCTTTAATTATGTTTGTACAAAAACCAGGTTTCCAGTTAAAAAGCAAAACAATGCCCTCACCCTTCCCCCAACTCCAATTGTTCAGTTAGGACCTATAGAAACATCTGGTAAGTAAGTTGTCAAAAGTCATTTGACCAAAAAGACAAATAGTTCATCTCTGGGTCAGGGTTCAATATTAATATATTGTTATTTTAAGAGAAAGAGTGAAACGTTAATGCAGATTCCTTTGAAAAGTTTTCATAATCAAGTATAAAATATTCTAGGTCTAGACAGCCCATGTGTATTTCATTTTAGAGTTTTAGGAAAGGAGTTAGAAGTCAGGAATTCAAATAATGTATAGTATGTATTAGTTTGCTGAAGTATTGAGTTATAGTCAGGGACCTGCTGACCAGTAGCCCAAACACTTCCTTCCATTGTCCTTCAGACCTGTGTACAGTGAGGGCTGTGTCTGTGGTTCACCTCTAACACACCGACCCTTTAGTCCTTGAAACCTTAATCTCTGAGTTTCACAACAAACAATGAGCTATTTACTCAGTGCTGGGTAACGCTTCTCCTGACATATAAGACTTAGAAGACGTTCTATTACACATAGTTTTATTTCTAGTATTGTTTCCTAAACTATAAACATTACAGTGTGGCAATGAGTACTGAAATCTACTACTGTTTGTCATAATTAAAAAAGAAAGAAGTGATGTCTGAAATGGAAAATTAAGTTGAAGAGGATGGCATATCAGGAAAAAGCAAGGAAATTTAAGAAGTAGAAGAAATTCCAGTCCTCTGAGGTATATTTGAATGCTGTGCTGAGGAAAGAGGCAACTTGAGTGAAACAATCTTCAGTCTGAGGTTATCTAGAAGGTGATCTATTAGATCACCATAGGTTTTTTAGAGACAATTGAGAAATATTTACTTGGGTGTATGGCTAATGTGAAGTAAAGTAACCCATAACATTTTTCTATTATCAGAACTATTGTATGTTAAAATAACTTGAGGATTGTGATCAAGGATCAAAGTGGTTTTTTTTTTTTTTTTAAGAACCACCCATGTCAATAGAAGAATAAAATAAAATTCATGTTATTTGGAAAAACATCTCATTGGAATTCTGTAAAATTAAGACCTTGAGTACTTTTTAACACACAATAACACAATAAAGAAGAGTTAGAAAAAGTCATTCCACAAACCTCCATGTTCACTGATGTGTCACAGATAGTAAGTTTATTTAGTGTGTTCATGTGTAATAGCTTTTTCAGCAAATGGCAAAATAATCACAAGGGCTCCAATAAGTCTCAATTTCTCAAACACTGCTTCATACTTTTTAAGAGAAAAGTTTTTACAGATCTAGAGTTTCCTCTACACTGGGTCGCTAAGCATGTTTCAAGTTGGAAGAGAGTTTTTGCAGAGTTAATTTACACTTCAGGTCTTCCAATAGCATGGAGTCTTAGCCTCTACCCTAGAGAGTAGAGGCCCCTGGTACACTTCACAGTTGGCATTAACTGTAAAAACCTACTGATCTGTCTGGGCCTGTAAGTAATTTTCTTTTATCCTTAAAATTATATCCCTTGGAACAACTAATCTGAAGGTGTAACATATTAACAAAATTTTAAGAGCACAAAGCAATTCTAGCAGGGAATATATAAAAATGGGATTTGAAAAATTGTTGCACATATTCAAAGTTTAATATCATTTCCCCAGGATCACAAATAGTATTTAATGACCTTATCTTTGTATTATAAAATTTGTATTACCTCTAATTTGTCCTACTTTAAGAAAGTATTTTTAATGAAAATTATACATACTTTCAAATGATTGCATGTACATCACACTCTACAGAAATTTACCTGCACTTAATATCATTTATATTGTACTTCCTAACTTCATTTTACAATTCTTTCGTAAAATTGTTTTGCAATTCAAATCTTTCCTGTTAAGGCCGGGCATGGTGGCGCATGCCTGTAGGTGGCAACCTAGGAAGTCACAGCCTGGGCCAGGGATCTCGTGGTTTCAGTCCAGCCGGCGAGACCTAGTCCCCCCAAAATAGCTGGGCGTGGTGGCACACGTCTGTAGTCCCAGCTACCTGGGAAGCTGAGACTGGGAATTGCTTGCATTTGTGGTACCTCGGACGACGTGAGCCTGTGGTTCCACGGGCAAAAATAGCGAGACCAAGTCTCCAAAACAAAACAAAACAAAATAAAACAAAACAAAAAATCTGTCCTGTTAACTGATGATGTAGACCAGAGAAAAATTTTAGTGTTAAGTTTGTTTCTTGATTTTTCTAAATATATTCCTTCATCATGTATTTTGGGGTAAATAATCCATTCAAGGAGATCTATCTTTGACTATACCTAGTTGTGTATCTTTTTCAATATAATGTTGTGTATCTCACCAAAAAAAAATTTTTTACTTGTTCAATTATATAATCAGCTTCAAAATTCTTTGCAGATCAAATGGTTTTTCCGCCTAAATGATGCACAAATCTTAGATTATAAGACCAACAGACTAATGTAAGCAGCACTATACTGTGCTCCCTGTTGAAACTGAGCTACTGTCAGGGAAACAAAATTATTCATCTCACCATAGGAGTTAAAGGTTTTGTTTTTTGAAAAATGTCACCAGCCGCTTTGCCCTGTCAGCCAGGGGCAATCTTTACCCTGATCCTGCCTATCCTGACATTGTTTCCTTGAGCAACTGAGGGCAAGAGGGAAAAACACTGTTCTAGTGAGACTCAAAGCTTTAGTTAAAGCCAGTTTCCCAAAACAAGTCATTGGCTGCATTGTAAAACTGTGATGTTGGGCATCTAACATTGTAAAACATGACTTTAGATTTTTATCTGATTTGAAAAGTTTTTCAGGTGAAGGATTAAGAACATGCCACACCAAATATCTTGTTCTGGTATACTGATTAATGAGTTAAAGGCAACTGAGAAACAGCAGACATGCGATATCCTTGTCTTCCTAACAGCAGATCATAAAATTTCCTACAAGCAAAGTGCTCTCCTTGTTCCAGGAAGAATGTATTCTTATCATCAGAGATTGGCAATTTTGGTGGGAACAGTCCTGTACATACTTATAAAACACCCTTATCTTCTACTAATTTCCCTCTCTTTTAATTCCTAGTCATTGTCCCACGATTTACTGCCTCTAGCCCAGGCTCCTTTATCTTGTCACATCCCATAATTGATTATACTTTGGGTGAAAGATATATAAGCCTTTGAAACTAACAGCTTTTTTCAGGTTTTCATTTTCGATCCACAGAAACCCATATGCAGGTCTTTTTTTTTTTTTAATTAAAGAAGCATAAGTTTTCTCCAGTTAATTTGTCTTATGTCAATTTAATTCTTAGACCAGCCACAAGACCTGAAGTACAAGTTTCCATTCCCTACACAGTGAAGGATGTGCTTCTCTCTCTTACTTTTTGTAATATTAATGTCTTAAAAAACACAGATCCAGTCATGGAAAACTTCAAATGCATGACTCCTGTGCATGCAGAAAACCCAATAATTAATTTTCTACATTACAGAACACATACAAAGAATGTATTCTTTACTATACTTCATAGTTCTAAGATCTGATCCTCAAAGAACATGAAAATGGGGTTGGAAGAGGGAACTAGACAAGGTACAGAAATCTCCCAATTAAAGGTAACTAAATTTCTCCTTGGACAGTCAGTTTCTATCAGATAAAAATTTCAACTTATGTCATCAACAAAGAATTCCACTAATACCCTAGACACAAACTGTCTTCTCTGTATCTTAGTACGAAATGATCTCCTAAAATATCAAGTTCAAATATTTAAATAGGAAAGAAATGCACAGCCACATCAGAGAGGCATTAATACCCTTTTCATGGTCTTAGCAATGTCTAAGGTTTAGGGTGGGTTGAACATAAGAAAACTTACCCTGGCAACAGCTTTTCAAGGTGTTCCAGGTCCAGAGTGAAAGGACGTAATTCTGCTCTCCTTTAAATACATTTTCTTCTATCTTGGCTAAAGGAGACAAGGTGAGAGGTCAAAAATTGGCCTCAGCCTACCTCAATCTAAAGTATCCCTGTGAAAGTCTTTTGGGAGAATTTGCAGTTCCTAATTAGCATTATAATAGCTGCCCATCAAATCCCAATCCACTGCATATTTCCAGCTTTTGTGATTTTTTATTGCCTGTTAGTTCTCTTTGTTTTCCTTACAGCACATCTGTGTTCCTAAACTTTCAAACTTCACTTTATAATTTTATCAATTTATATAGAACTATAATTTCACGTATGAGATATAACTGACCTAAAGATTTATACCTTTGTGTAAATCAAGACTCAAGCTTTTGTCCTATGCTTTTTCACTATCAAGTGAATAAATCTCAGAGATAAGCTCTGTGAGTTCTTTTCCTTTGTATGTAGCATTCAGATACTCAGGAATGACTTTTTCCTCCTTCAAAACTACGTACAGCCTAAGTAAAAACAGAGGTGATGGTGTTAGGGATTGAAGAATAGATTTCTGTCTTATCTCTGTGTAGACATTATGTTTCAAGAACATGGAGGAAATAAAAGGGACTTGATTTTTAGCTTGAGAAAAAAAACTAGAAATCTCAGAGGAAGTTTAGCATTCTATAGAATTGGAATCATTATCACTATTATCAATAATAATAATATTGCAACTGGCAGTTTTACTGCACATTTTGTTTCAAACATTGTACTAAGTATGAATTACTTTATTTAATCCTCTGAACCATCCTATGAGTAATCACTGTTACCATCACTATTTTAAAAGGAAAAAAACTTTTATTTATTGGGATAAGTTGATTTAACTTACTAGAGATGAAAACTGGCAATTAGGGAACCAGGACACCAAGGCTATCAAGAAGCAGGTTTATTAGTACCGAATCTGAATCAATGAATTTATAGGCAAAGTCTGAGTACCCCTACTAGGAAGTTAAGGGTTTATATACACTTTGCATATTCCAGTATTCTGGGTGGGCTGTCACTGGTGATGGTGTATGTCCTGATGTGGTGAAGAGAGAATGAGGAAGATTCAAGGACAAATGATAATGATAAAGGAAGTCAAGGACAACCCAGTGATTGAGTCAGTAAGTCACAGATTGTTTATCTAGATCTCTAGGCTGCATTTCTTAGGTCAATGTGCTTTAGCATATTTCTGGTTATCATACATCATATGGTCATCAGACTTCAGAGATACTGAGTGTTATTACTATACTACAATTAAAATACAGATTGAATCCCGATTTCCTGCCCTTAAACTCTCACCATCTAAAACTCCATTATCTACTTCCCTGACTTGACTGATACCGATAAGAATATCAGATAAATTATCATATGTTTACTTGTGGAAAATATATTAAAAAAAAACAAATTAAGAACTAAGGAAAACATGCATTGGTGATTCTTATTATATAGATGAAGAGAAATACTACTTTTTAACATTTACCTTTTTTTAATTTCAGTTGTATAAATTGATGAAACTATTAGTCAAGAGAGCTTACCCACCTTCGTGGTTTTTCCAAATAGTCTTCTGCTTCTAAAACTTATTTTTGCCCTAAAATACATTTTGCTAAAGATGGATTTTTTAAATTATCTTTGCTTATCTCAGATCTCCCACTAATCTTCCTGCATCTGCTCATCAAGTTGCACAGATTTCCAAATGGAATTAGCAGTTCTAAAAACTTTGCTATTAGCTACACCAATTGCATCCTATGAGGATGTTTTGCTTATATTCAGCTTTAGAAAAGTGTTATATTGTTTTAGTATCATTTGGTATGGGTAACAATCTGGAAATTGCATCTGAAGCATAAATTTATTATTTTTTGAAAAGTCATACATAAATCATTAATGATAATGATAAATGTCTGAAGGAATTTATTTTTACTGTAATGCTGAATATCTGAAGTATTTTAAAATCATTTAAGTATTCTTAAAGCATTAATATCTATGTATGCATAATTTAAATTGTGTGCATATATATTTTAGAAAGTATGCATTTATATTTAAAGATTTTATAAAATCTGGAAAAGAAAGCCAAAAAATTGCTTTTTTAAAAAAATGACATAAGAATGTTATGTGTGGAGCCGGGCATGGTGGTGCATGCCTGTAAGCAGCAGCCTAGGAAGCCAGGATCGGGGCCAGGGATCTCAGTTCAAGTCCTGCCGGGGGACATGTAGCGAGACCTAGGTACCCCGGGCAGCATGAGCCTGTGATTCCACAGGCAAAAATAGCAAGACCTAGTCTTAAAAAAAAAAAAAAAAAAGAATGCTATGTGGGATATTTCCCAAGAACTGAAGGACAAATTCTTTTAGGAGACTAGGTCTTACTATGTTGCCCGAGGTAGTCTCGAACCTGTGGATTCAAATGATTCCTAGCCTCAGCCTCCCAAGTGGCTGGGATTACAAGCGTGTGCCACCACTCCCAACTTTTTTGAAGGACAAATTCTAAAATAGGGTTTGTATTTTTGTTAAGAAAATATATTTTCTTGTTTCTAAAACACTCTCACAGTAACATATAAAATAAAATAACTGCTGAGATTTTTTTCTACTTTAAATAACATGCTCTTTCAATCTCTAGTACTAGTTCTTTTAAATTTAGACATTACCTCCTAAACTTCTTTTGTAATTTATTTTGATGCCATACTTTTTCAGCATTCCATTAATAGATTTACTCTTAAAAAATGTAATGATACTTTAGATACAAATGAAAGTTTATACTGAGTGGATATTGTTTAAAAGTTTTCTTTGTCTGATTAGAGTAAATGACAGGTGCTTAGATTACTAAATCTTGAAAGTAGTTTCTCAATTTTAAGTGATGTAACTGTATTTTTTCCCATTCCTTCCTTCTGAATCAGTCTGATAAAAGAAAGTGTGAGCTGGTAGGATGAGTTGCTGCAAGTCATGTTTGAAAGGTGAACTAAATCATGGACTATGAGCCCTGTCCTATTTGGTCCACCACACTGAACATGTGCAGTTGAAGTATAACTCCTTCCTACCTGCCTTGGTGTAGCCCAACCCTGAAAAAGCATTTGATGCTGTTTGTCTCAATGTCACCTCAGACCAGTCCTTAAAAATCTTCTCCTAACTCCCTTCAGGGAACCAGGCTAATTCTCCTTTACCACACTGACTCCCTCATGACTCCCTCAAGCCTAAAGCCTTGCCTGATTCAACCACAGCTAGAGCTCTCTGGTGAATTCTTTCCCTAGAGGGTAAAGGGACAGCTCATTTGGGTCAGGAGCCATAACTCTTTTCACCTTCTGCCACCAGTGCCTTGCTCTTTTTCCTTCCTTCATTCTCCCCAGCCCCCTTCTCCCATCTTTGCTACCTTTTCTTCTCCCTTTCTTCTTTTCTTTTTGTCTCACTTTTCTTCCTTCCCTCCTTCCCCCTTTCCCTACTCCCACCTTTCCTACTTTCCTCATTCATTGATTTTTGAGAATTTCAGGATGCAATTACTGAGCCCTAGATTTGTTAATAATTGTTAATAACTTTTAATGAAACACCAGGACTATTCAGAGGTTGCATATAGCTTCATTAATATTTGAGATGAGGAATATCATACATCCTATTGATTCTAATATCAGACATATTAGATAGCTATATGCTATTGAAAGCCATAGATCATTCTGTAAGACCTCAGGAGACTGAGTTGTGAGAATCTTCACTTTGAACTCTGCACACATGGTGGGAGGTAGAAAACTGTTCTCCACCATACAAAAAGGAGAAGTTCATCTTCTTACTTTTTTTGATAGCTTAGAATGGTTAGAGGTCAAAACAGGAAGTACCATTGTTAAAAGGCAGAAACATGAAAGTTCTTTTCTTAAAACCTCCTTGAACCCTCTTCCCCATGAGGACATTTTGAATGTAAGAACTTTGGGTGGGACCAAATGGCTTCCTGCATTCTCTTCAATCAAAGTGGTAATGTTTGTTTTCATTTTCAAAAACAGTTAAAGGAAAGATATTTGCCATTGCAGAAGACAACAACCAACATGTGGTTCCCTTTTGATTTCTATTGAGCATCTGTTATCATTTGTCCTGTGTGGCTAAAATATAACCAGTGTGGATGAAAACTCATTTATTTTTAGAGAAAAGCCTCAGTACACATTGCCAAAATAATTTTTAAAGTGTCCTTCTCTAGGGAAGTTCTGTCCATTGCTTAACATGTGTGCATATACTTTCATGATATTAATACCATCTTTTTATCCATGTGTATTGATGTTAAGATGCTTAAATGGTATGGTCTCTAGAACTAATCAAACAGAGCTGTTTCCTAGGTTCTTTACGCATAAATACTTGCAAGTCACTATTGTAACAGGTTTTCACTGGAAATACTATTATAAACAAACAAACAAAAATGCTGGCTGCGGTGGCGTGCGACTTTAATCCCGGCCTAGGACGGGAGACTAAGATTGGGAAATGCTTGAGTCCATGGATTTGAGGCCTGCCTGGGGCAACATAGCAAGACCTAGTCTCAAAAAATAGCTGGGCATGGTGGTACACACCTGTAATCCCTGCTACTTGGGAGTCTGAGTCTGGGGATTGCTTGAGTCTGGGGTCCTGGGCAATGAGAGTCTGTGGTTCCCTGGGCAACATAGCGAGACCTAGCTTCAAAAAAAAAAAAAAGAATAAAATAAAAAATAAACCTATATAATGAAGGGAAAAAAATAACTAGATGTCTTAGACTGTAAACTTTCATTTACAATCTTTTAATTTTTTTCCAGGTCTTTGTTTAATGGTAAACAAATATTCAAGAATAAAATAATTTACAATCATGGGCATATCTTTTTTTACAGGCAAAATAAAGTTACTTTTTGCCTTTCCTAATAAAACTATTTCAAAAAATGATATACTAATATATTGAAGGAATATTTTCAGCCCAAATATTTAAATTAGAAGTTAATCTTCACTGGCAAGCTGTCATCAAGCTAAAAATACAACAAAGTACAGTCATAATATAAAAGGCAAAATCCCAAGTAATAGACTAGAAAATGAAGATAAAATAACTTTCTACACACATCTAGATCCAGTCAAGAACTTGGTGAAGGATAGCTGTCTATGTATCTTTGTGCTTTTCAATAAATTTGAATAGAAGTTGCTTATATGCTGATTTTTGCATACAATCTGAAGAAAAATGTTACCTGTAACATGTACCTAACTACAATAGTACATGTTCTTACTGATCTGAATGAAAAATAAGAAGTGTTTGCAAAACTTGTGAACTAGTGTAAGCATAGTGTTAGCAGTGACTTTCCTAATCCAGTAATGAACTATAACTTTCTTCGTTTCTTTCTACTATCAGAGTATAGAAAATAAAAAATTATAGAACCAGAGTGAATCTTACAAGAGGTGTTTTTATACCATTTGTGACAGAATTTTCTTGAAATTCCTTTTCTCATTTGTAGGAACAGAAGGGATCAGCAAGAATTAGCAGAGTAGGAGGGTGGAAAGTGAAAATCAAGAGTCTACCTATATCTGATGTGAGCACAGGATCACTTAGGCTAGCCTCTCACCTGTTCTCTTTCCAAGATCATGGTACTTCTGCTTATTTTTTGTTTTGTTTTGTTTTATAAGGTGATTTGTAAACTTAATAGATTTTATTTATGTAGTTGGAATTTTTAAATTAAAGGTAGAAATTAAAAGGGAAGAAAGAAGCATTTGAAGCAAGGATCAAATTTTTATTTAAAAACTATGGCATATTTTTAAGGAAGAAATCAAAGAGTTTTTAAAACTTAAAAAAAGCATTTTACAGGGGCTGGGCATGGTGGCACATGCCTGTAAGCAGCAGCCTAGGAAGCAGCGGCCGGGCCCAGGGATCGCCGTTTGAGTCCTGCCGGGGGCATGGAGCGAGACTTAGTCCCCCAAAAAATATAGCTGGGCGTGGTGGCGCGTGCGCGTTCCACAGGCAAAAATAGTGAGACCAAGTCTTAAAAAAAAAAAAAGCACTTTTATATAAAATTATGTGAGTTGAACATTCAGGGAGTCAGAGATGTAGCATGAGTTATTAGCAGAGCTATGGCTGTTAACCATGCCTAACTCTCTCTCTTCCTCTCACTCTCTCTTTTTCCACCCCCCTTCCTTCCTTGCCTCCTCTATTATGCTGAACATTAAAAGATAAAATCTTTTGGAGGACAAATTTAGTCCCCTATTTATCTTTGTATGGCTATGACTCTAATGTAGTTACTCTGCTAATGCTTTTTCTGAATGAATGAAATGAAATACAAAGGCAATTTAAAACAGAAATGTCTTTTCAGATAGTAAATGAGCAAATTAAATTGATAGTATAGATTTTAGATAATTATTTAGAATATCAAGTATTGCATTAGACAGTATCAATTTAACATCTCCACAAATAATACGATGTTAATATTTATAAATCTTCAAGTCATGGTCAGACTAACAATTAGAAAGACTTGTTTTGTTTTATTGACAACGTTTAAGTTAGATTTCTTTTTCTTTCTTTCTTTCTTTTTTTTTTTTTTTTTTTTGAGACTGGGTCTCGCTATTTTTGCCTGTGGAACCGCAGGCTCACATTGCCGGGGGTACCACAGACTCAGCTTCCCAGGTAGCTGGGATTACGGGCACATGCCACCACACCCAGCTATATATTTTTGGAACTAGGTCTTCCTATGTGCCCCCATAGGGATGCGATCCCTGACCCCGGCTTCCTAGGCTGCTGCTAACAGGCATACGCCACTATGCCCAGCCATATCTCATTCTTCAGTTTCATTGAAGTACAACAAATAAAAATAGACAGTATAAGGCTATGATAATGAATTCATATTTTTATCATTTTTCCCTGTTAGCCTGTTATATTTCCTTTATAAGCTTCACAGGTTTATGAAAGCATCAATGTTTCATATTTATATTATTCCATCAGTATGGTTTACCAATCATTAAATTTCAACTGGCATTGCTTAGTTAAAGCAAGTTTTTATATATTTGCATTTTCTACCTGCATGTCTAGGTAAAGATCCCAGATGTGTTGAATTTCTCTTTATATTTGCAAAGTTTCTATTAGCAAATATTTACATATGTAACTTGGAAGAGAATTTACAGGAAAAACAAAATTATTTACAACTAATAATTACCGGGTACATGCATTATTAGCAAGATGTATTGAGGAAAGGAATCTCAAAGAGCATGTGAATTTTACAAAATCAGTCCCCCAAAACAAAACTCAATGATGTGTCCAGAATTTGACTTCGATCCATTAGATCCATACCAAAGAAGAGAATGCTCCAAAATGGCCCAAATTGTACCTTTGTCAAATTGTAACTTAGCCACTGCTGCCAAAACACTAAATGATGCCATCTAGTGACGAGTGACCCAGATAAGAGTAAATAAAAAAAATGATGGGGTGAGGGGGCGAAATTTCCAAGGTTTCATAGGTGAAGAGGGAAATCCTTCACAGAGGGTTAAATCTGATAGGTAACTTTTATTTCTCCAGGTACACTGAGTGTATGGACATTTATGACATCTATCTGCAGCGTGGGAATTTTATTGCCACCTACCTCCAAATCTGTACCTCTACCTCCTTCTGCGTTGCCCTTCACCATCCAGTCTGCAGCTGAGCCAGAACTGATGCGTGTTATCCCAGTCACAGCCCCCAGCATATGACAGGTGGTGGAAGTGCAGCACTTTAGAAACCAGTCTCAACAAATTAAAAAAACACACACACACACACAAAAAAAACCCAGAAAAAAAAAAAGGACTTCAAAAACGGGAATCAAGATAATTCTTGAAACAATCTGTGACCAGTTGAAAATAATAACAACAATAATAAATAAACTGTTGGAGGTTCAAAGAGTAAAACTAAAATAGACACCAGAAGAAATCATTTTTGTTTTTCTCAGCCAATAATTATGCAGATCTGATAATTGTGTTGTTCCCTGTACCAAATCCTTACTGAAAATGCTAGAGACCTATTTCTGAATGGCTGTAGCATTCATTATACCCTAAGGGAAATAATTTTCTCCAACATTTCTCATCTTTTGTAAACAGATGGCATAGATTATATATATATATATATATATATATATGGTGTGTGTGTGTGTGTGTGTGTGTGTGTGTGAGAAAGTTAGAGAAAGACCAACAATCTGTTAACTGTGGGATTTTCATAGTCCAATAGTTTCTTTTTGGTTATTTTTTCAACTAGATTAACCAATGCTGCTGCCATAGATACATTTAAGAAAATGAGATGCTTAACTGTGTTCACTTATATCTGATGAAGGTTCAATTGGACTGTCCCGTTGTCTTAGAAATACCAAGCTAAAACCATTGTGAAGTGAAAAAATTAAAAGCTTATTAAAAATCTCCAGCTTCAAATGTGTTTAGTTGTTTTCTTTGCATTGTTGCCTCCATGCTGTGATTGGAGCACAATGTATGGAAATTGCATGACCACTATTTCTATAAATCAAAGGTATTGAGAAATGGGAAGACCAGGTCAAAACTGCTGTATGAAATGTTGATTTAACAAATTCTGCCTTGATAGCTACAGTCCTCCCTACTTTATTTTAACTATTGGTTAGTCTTCACCATCGTTGGGCTTTGTTTCTTAACTGAAATCATAATGTGCTATGGGCCAAATAACATCTTTGAAAAGTGTGTTTTCTCCATTTCTTATATTCCTTTACTTCAATATTAATATCTGGGACTAGTCTAGGCAAAGAACTCTTAATTCAAGTATTAGAACCATCAGGAATACATTTCTTATAACTTCCTTGTTTCTGGGAGGGAATTTGGTGCCCTCAGTCCAATTCATTACAGGTTCAGGAGGGCAAGGAAAGATCCCTTTTCTTCTTCATTCATGTTTAAAGTAGTAAGGAGTTGGCTGATCACTGACTCAAAGTATGCCTGATGCATTATAAAAAGAAAAAGAAAAACACTTCTTCCAGCTCTGTGTTCCTCTTTGCTTCAGCAGAACTTGGTACTGCTCTGATACCCACATACTTCCTTAGAAGCACATGACTGAGAGAACTAGAAGAGTTCTTTTCCAGCGAACATATCAAGAATCAGGTTGGGAATAGAATGGAAATATCTAACACCCTTCTGGAAATCAAGAGGTGGACATGGGTAATTTACTGAAGAGTGAATGAAATGCAGTTTTGTTGGGAGAAATTCTACAGGGGTATTCTGTAGGTCCTGTCAATTTTAGACTTATTTTGAGGAAGTGATAGTTTGCAAAATGGCACAAAATTCAGTTATGCATTGGTGCTTTCATCACCTCACATATAGTAAGCATAAATATCTTTTTAGGTTCTGCATTTATAATCAGGAGATTGTTTTCTTCTGTAATGTTTCTCCTCAAATGTGTTCTTTGAAGCAAATTGTGGAGATTACAAAGC
Source organism: Uropsilus gracilis (assembly GCA_004024945.1). NCBI lineage: Eukaryota > Metazoa > Chordata > Mammalia > Eulipotyphla > Talpidae > Uropsilus > Uropsilus gracilis. Next base: position 150,817 of record PVHY01001428.1, read on the forward strand.
TAACATGTTGATTACAGCATAAGTCTCTGTCAACCAACTAGTTTCATTTTAATTGCAGTGACAGCTCTTCCTTTATCATTTAATTTGGTACCATTTTCCATTATTTTATTCCTGAAAATGGTTATAGATATATATATATTTGCCCTTTTTGCATACATTCTCTTCAAGAACCTGTTCCCACGCACAAGGCATCAGGAGCAGGTGGGCCTCATCATCCATGATTGTATCATAGAACTGTTCTTCTCTAGAGTAAGGTGGCCAGTCAGTTTGAAGACCTACAGTGAAAGTTAATCTGTAGTTTAAACCAAGCCAATTAGATGATATCATTATATCATTTTAGAATCTTTTTGTTTGTTTGTTTATTTTTTGCTATTTTTGCCCCTGGAACCGCAGGCTCATGTTGCCCCGGGTACCATGAACTCAAGCAATCCCCAGCCTCAGCTTCCCAGGTAGCTGGGATTACAGGCACGTACCACCATGCCCATCTATTTTTTTGGGACTAGGTCTTGCTATGTTGCCCTGAGCGGGACTTGAACCTGATCCCTGGTCTCCACCACGGCTTCCTAGGCTGCTGCTTACAGGCACGTGCCACCGTGCCTGGCCCATTTCAGAATATTGATCTAAGTCACTAAAATCATAAATGAGCGATGAGAATTGGAGTTACAGTCAAAGCCTTTTAATGTGAAAGTTCTCTGTTGACAAGCCTCAGTCATATGTAAATCAAATTATGAGGGAGCCCAAAGTAAACTCTTTGCATATGTAGTGAGGTTATGAGAATGACATAGAAGAGACATGCAGAAAAAAGCAGTAACAATAACTCTAGTTGACATTTGTGAGACCCCAACTTACCATCCTGCCCTATTTCTGTATTCCAAATAAACATTACATTTTACAATTGAATTGGGTTCCTGATCCATTTCCCATGTGAGTGTATCTGGAAGTTTCCCCACACCACAACTCTTCTCAAAATTCACAGGGTACCCAAGACTTCAATTAAATTCTGATACTATTCACCAGTAATAGCATCTGATTTCACAGGTTAAGAGCTCAGTATCTCAAGACCATTCTATACAGTTGTTAGTTGCAAGCCCAGGCTATTACTGTGCTTCTGACTATATTGGCTAAAATCAGAGATTTCCCCGACTCCTTTTCAGGTTCAGTAGATTTGCTAGAGTGACTCAGATAACTCAGTACATGCATTTGCTCACTAGATTGGAGATTTATTATACCTGGCTATTCATAAGTCACATCCATTTGCAGTAAATCTGCAACCCAGTGAGCAAATGTGTGTTCTGAGTTATATGAGCCACACTAGAAACTCTCCAGATTCCACTCTTTTGTTTTTTTTTGTGGGGGTTTTATTAAACAAGCATGGCTGCTCAGCATGGTGGCTCATGCCTGCAAGCTTCAGCCTATGAAGCAGCCTGGGCTAGGGATCGCGGTTCGAGTCCGGCCTGGGGCCGGTAGCGAGACCTAGTTCCAAAAAATAGCTGGGCGTGGTGGCATGCCCCTGTCATCCCAGCTACCTGGGAAGCTGAGGCTGGGGATTGCTTGAGTCTGTGGTACCCCGGGCAACGAGAGCCTGCGGTTCCACGGGCAAAAAATAGTGAGACCTAGTCTCAAAAAAACAAAACAAAAGAAAAAAAAAAAAACCACAAAAAACAAAACCAAAAACAAGCATGGTTGATTTAAGCATTGACCACTGGTGACTGATTCCACTCCAATCCTTCTCTTTTCCCTGGTAGTACAGAGTTGGTTGGTCTGTATTCACATAGTTGGTTCCACTCCTGTTTCCCAACAAGTTGCCTCATCCACATAGTATATAGAGACATTTTTATCCCTCTTGATACCTAAAAAAAAAATTCCAAGACTTTTGGGAGCTGTGAGCCAAGAACTGTAAATGAAAATCAAATATATATAAGACATATCTATAGTCTTTATAGATCACAATATTTAGTATAAATCTGAAAACTTATATCCCGCATAAATCTAAAAGAGTTAGGCGGCAAGTGAAAGCAATTCTTTGGGATCAAATAGTTGCAATTTGGGGAACACAGATTCTGGTAGATAATCTGTGTCCCGAGGAGGAAAAAAAAAGTGTATGTTTTTGTGGGATTATGGAATGAAAGAGGAAAATGAGGTAATTTGTTTTTAAAAAAAGTTCATTGGTGTTGACAAACTTAAGTTATTCTTTGGTATAAATGATTGGTGACTGATTTTATCTCCAGGTAAAAGAGCCATAATCAAAGTTCCTATGAACAGGATGCTTGCCTTGTTGATGATTTCTCAAAATAATTGTTTACTTGACAAATGATTTCTCAGAACAATTGAGATTTGGCCCAGTCCCAATATTCAATGAACAAGACAATCAAGGCACTTGTTCTGGAATGGTTGACCCAACTCCATTTTAGAATGGCTCCATTTATGTCATTGGGTTGGATCACCCAGTTTAAGCTAGTATCAAGTTTTTCACTCACATGATTGTTCCAGGGTAAACATATGAGCCAATCAGAGACAAGATTAAAGATCATTGCAGGAATTTTGGGAAAGAACAATTCTCTTGAATTCATGGGAACTAACTCAAATGTATTCTCTGCTTTCATAGATATGAGCTAGGAAGCATGTAACATTGGTTGTTTCTATTTTTTTGAGAATATTTAAAAAGATAAGTCTTCAGTGAAAACATTGTTATGAAAGATGGAGTACAACAGTTGAAAGAAAGTGGATCTTTTTTGACTTTGAGTCTCCATTCTGCTTTTGGATTTCTTGATCTTGTTAGTCAGAATAACTCAGTTATTTAAATTGCTTGTAGGTTTTTCCTACACTATAAGGGAAATCTTTTTTTTTTTTTTTTTTTGAGACAAGTCTTGCTATTTTTGTCTGTGGAACCGCAGGCTCACATTGCCGGGGGTACCACAGACTCAAGCAATCCCAGGCCTCAGCTTCCCAGGTAGCTGGGATTACAGGTGGCGCCACCACACCCAGCTATTTTTTTTGGAACTAGGGCTCGCTACGGGCCCCAGGTGGGACTCGAACCGCTATCCCTACCCCTGGCCGCTTCATAGGCTGAAGTTTACAGGCCTGAGCCACCATGCTCGGCCTTATAACTGAAATCTTAAACTTCAGTAATATCCTTTTCTAGACCTCAGAAGACAAAACAACTCCTTGAATTTCACTGATTCCTAGATAGACTAAATAGAGCAGTCATCATTGCTCTTCCTTCCTTCCTTCCTTCCTCCCTCCCTTCCTCCCTCCCTCTTTCTTTTCTTTTTTTTTCTTTCTCTTGAGACTAGGTCTCATTATGTTGCCCAGGGTAGTCTCGAACCTGCAGACTCAAGTGATTCCTAGCCTCTGCCTCTCAAATAGCTGGAATTACTAGGTGCATGCCACTGCACCCAGCTGTGTTTTCATCTTTTGTTCTTGTCACTTAAATTCCAGGCACATTTTAGTTGCATCATCAATATATATGAAATAATAAACTCCCTCCTCTTTTACTTGCTCAACAATACATTTTGCATACAGTTTGGAAGTAGTGTATTTTAAAGAGGCATCTGACTTTCAGGTATATGTTGTGGTCTTGGAGACAATTAAAGATGCCTAATAATGAAGTGAAGTTGATTAAAGAAGGAGTCAGCCGACTTCAAGACTGGGGAAAGTAGAGTGAAAGAGTTATGAAAACAAAACATGGTTGCTTCTTTGTTATACATATTCTACAGACACTTTTATTTTTAAAACTGTAAATATTTGCATTTTTATACTTATTCAAATTTTTTGATTTAAGTAATATTGCATTATAACTGTAAGCTTCAGGTGTACACCAATAAAAATCAGCATGAGTATAAACTACATTAAATTCACTACTAAAGGTTCAATTCTGTTCTGATTTAGCTATTCTTTCTGGTAGCTAATTGATCTGGTATTCTAAAAGCTATCTTCATTTTATTTAGTTAATTTGCTTCTTTGATTTCTCCATATACCACATGAGTGAAATCATACAATTTATCTTTCTCTGTCTTGCTTATTTCACCAAGCATAAAATATTCTATGGCATTAATAATTGCAAGGACATGGAAGCAACCCAAGTGTCCCCAAACAGACGACTAGTTGAAAAAAATATGGTATTTATACACAATGGAATACTACTCATCAATTAAGAATGACAAATTAGACGACTTCTTGACAACATGGATGTACTTAGAAGGAATCATACTAGCAGAAACAAGTCAAAAAGAGAAAGACAGAAGTCAAATGGTCTCACTAATATATGGGACATATTGAAGAAAAATAAATAAATAAATAAATAAATAAATAAATAAATAAATAAATAAATAAATAAATAAATAAATAAAAGCAAGCCACGAGGAAAAGACAAAACAGGCTGAGCACCAAACTGAAGCACACAACAATAGACAGAAAGGAAAGGGGGAGGGGGGAAGGGGGGGCAAATCCCTGGGATTGCCAAGATGTGAAATTTACATATAAATAAAAAAAAAGAAAAAAATATTCTATCATCCAGTTGTCATAAATGGTAGTATCCCACTGCATTTTCTCTTTGCAATCATCCTTTGGTGTATATTTAGGTTGTTTCTAGTTCTTGGTTACTGCAAATAATGCGAGGTCACTGTGGCATGTGCCTTTAAGTGACAGCTTATGGAGTTGTGGCAGGGTCTGGGGATCGCAGTTCGAGTCCCGCCCGAGGCAACACAGCAAGACCTAAGAGCCCAAAAAATATCTGGGCGTGGTCGCGTGTGCCTGTAATCCTAGCTACCTGGGAAGCTGAGGTTGGGGATTACTTGAGTCCATGGTATCATGGGCAACGTGAACCTGTGATTCCACAGGCAAAAATAGTGAGACCCAGTATCAAAAAAAAAAAAAAAAAAAGTTTCACTATGTGAAACCTCAGTGGTCTTGCCAAACAAACTGGCCAGAAGTTGTTCAGAATCCATCTGTGAGCCCCTACCCTACCAAACTGAGCAAGAATCTGACTACAGCAGCCTTAAGACCCAAGGCCTTGAATTTGCTGGTACTCTCTTGCTGAGAGTGCACTGTCACCCACAATTTAGCTTCATTTCTCACTTGTCTCAAAAAAAAAAAAATATATATATATATAATGCTCTCATGGAATTGGGGTGCATAGATCTCTTTGAATTAGTGTATTTTTATATTTTTATTAAATATCCAGAGCTAACTGGCTTGTATGGACATTCCTATTTTGATAAAACTTCACCCTCTGCATTTTAAATAATAGATAGGAAAGTAGAAAAAAAATACATTTTCCTAATATCAAAATCAAAAGGTATATCTACAACTCTGGTACATCACCTCGTTTAATCCTGACAATTTTCCTGATGGGGATCATTAGTTCAATCGTTTGGATGGTAAAATTAGGAAGGGATACTAATTAACTTGTCCAAGACAGTGAGAGAGCTGAGATTGGACTAAAAAGATCCACTGTTACTTTATGATTATTAAATTATGACTAATCAATGACCTTGGCATTGTTGAAAGGATATCATGGCATATACAGAATATCCTTGTATTCATAAGAAGCATGTAGTAGTGATTCAGATGAAGGATGCTTACTGGTGACTGACAGTGAGGAATATTAATTTCTTTTTGTCCATGCTTTCTAACTTTAGGCATTTGAACCATATATTATATTGCTTTATCCAAAGAATATATATTTGGAAAAAAAAATCCTATCTTAGAAATATTTTCTCTGATTAGTAGTGATAGAATTATATGAGATGACCAAGCACGGTGGCTCGTGCTTGTAAGCTTCAGCTTATGAAGCGGCCGGGGCTAGGGATCGCAGTTCGAGTCCCGCCTGGGGCCCGTAGCGAGAAGATCTAGTTCCAGAAAAAATAGCTGGGCGTGGTGGTGTGTGCCTGTAATCCCAGCTCCCTGGGAAGCTGAGGCTGGGGATTGCTTGAGTCTGTGGTACCCCGGGCAACGAGAACCTGCGGTTCCACGGGCAAAATTAGCAAGACCTAGTCTCAAAAAAAAAAAAAAAAAAAAAAAAAAAAAAAAAAAAAAAAAAAAAAAAAAAAAAAAAAAAGAATTGTATGAGATGAGTTAGAGATCCCTTCTAACTCTAAATTTATTAAGTGGTATAGTTCCTTGAAAAATCTCCTAGGTTTTAGAGACTATAAAGATTCTTGCAGTGGGGTATGGTGGCATATGCCTGTACATGGCAGCCTAGGAAGCCATGGCCAGGACCAGGCATCATGGTTCAAGTCCCGTTTGGGGCAATGTAGTGAGACCTAGTTCCAAAAAATAGTTGGGCGTGGTGGCACACACCTATAATCCCAGCTACCTGGGAAGCTGAGGCTGGGAATTGCTTGAGTTCATGGTACCATGGGCAACATGAGCCTGCAGTTCCATGGGCAAAAAAATATCAAGACCTAGTCTCAAAAAAAAAAAAAAAAAAAAAAAAGGATTCTTGCAATGAGTATTTTCTCAATCCATCAAAACATCCTAAAATGACCTTAAAAGGTTACCTGTACTTTTGGCAGTGTCAATAGCTTTTAGAAAACCAGATATATTAAATTAAAATTTGGAAGTTGACCTTCAGATTCAGAGGAGGTCAAACATCTCTAGGGTCCTGTATAACCCTAAGGGACCTGCCTGCATTTTGACTTGAAAGGGTAACTTTGTTGTGATTAATACCCAACTACCTAAGGAGTGGAGAGAGCAGCAGTTGGGAGTCCTATAATCAATCACTCCAGATATCTCCCCAGGGTGAGGACAAGTTGAAGGGAAGCATGCTTTGTGCATTTTATTTTCTCAGGAACACAGCATGCACCTTGTAAAATCACTGGGATAGGCCTCACAATCAAAACAAAGGAGGACAAAGAAAATTCATGTACACAGACACTGGCAATTTGCCTTCTTTTTCTAATGGCAAACCCTACGGGAGACAGGAACACTTTGGAGCCTGACCTTGTGTCTTACCAAAGACAGTTTAGTATGTGTATTTGTGTGTTTAAACTCAGTGCCTCATGTTTATGAAATCTTTCAGGTGCAAAAATCCCAATGGAGTTATCGTAAGAAATGCTTTGGACATACTTGGTACAATTTTTTTAAGCACACTAACAAAAGTGCTCAATAAAAATGTTTTTGAATGGCCTGAAACAATGAAAACCTTTTTATGCCCTGAATTTAACACAAATATGTGCCATCCAGATAACCTCCACTGTACTTTAACATTGAAGAGAGTCATAGCTAATGTTTCTGCTACAAAAAGAAAGTTAGGGCTGCTAATTAGAGCTCACAGTATTTTGCACATTATTTTCCTGAATTTCCTCCATCTATTTTAGTATCTGAAATGCTAAAAAAAATTCTGTCCTAACACTCTTTTCAGAAATGTCTGTGTGCTGTCTTTTGATCTCTGCTAAGGGTTCACAAGTCACTCTTGGCTGAAGTTATAAAGCAAGTGAGGGACTTTTATTTATGGAATCTTTGTATTATTTTTTTCTATTCACCATACTGCATTTCCTCTTCTGACACAGAGAATTTTGCAAAATTCTGCTGAAAATTACAACAGGAAGAGACATGATAGTTTTTGCTAAAACCTCAGCTATAGGAAGAAGGTCCTTGAATGAAATCCTGGCTGAAAGGCTCTTCTGTCCTTTTGTTAAGAATCCTCAGACTCTCAACTTCTATGAGAAGAATAGAAATGCTCCAATGGAAAATCCATTGTATTTGAGTAGCTGACAATCCCACAAACCTGAAGGAAATGTCAGGGTCAGCCCTCTGTTTCTCTTTGCCCATAAGGGCCTTTTGTAGATAACCTACCTGACTTCTGTCAGACCAGAAATTCCCAGCATCTAACACTAGCCTTCAGAATGGCAGAGAGAGTACACTGTGCAAAGGACTCTATGGTATTGTCAGACACAGATCTTCCAATGATGATATTAAGGCCATATATGACTGTGTAAACTGCCCAATCTAATAAATTTTCCTCCAAACCCTTATATTATCTGTCAAATCTAGCATAATTTTGAGTTCATCTCCCTCCACTCCAATTTGATCATAGCTTGAGGGCATCTCATACAGCTTTACAAGATTAACTATCACATTTAAGATCACCACCACGAAAGTGCCTTGCTGTAAACTTTAATCTACAATGTGGTTTCACAACCTGTATCATTATTTCTTTTTTTTTAAAATTTATTTACTTATATATATTTCACATCATTTCAGTCCCTGGGGGTCACCCACCACCTCCCCTTCCCACCCGCTCCAGCTGGTCCCCATTCTCCCCTTGTGCAGTTTCATTTGGTTGGCCATATATTGGTGAAACCATTTGGTTTCTGTCCCTTTCTATCTGGCTCGTTTCTGCTAGAATGATTTCTTCTAGGTACATCCAGGTTTCCATAAATTCATCAAATTTGTCATATTTAATTGATGAGTAATATTCCATTGTGTATATGTACCACATTTTTTTTTCATCCAGTCATCTGTTTTGGGCCATTTAGGTTGTTTCCATGACCTTGCAATTATAAATTGTGCTGCAGTAAACATCCAAGCACAGGTGTCCCTTTGTACCCACATATAGGTCTCTTTTGGGTAGATTCCCAAGAGAGCAATTGCTGGGTCAAATGGTAATTCCATTTTCATTAACTTGAGGGTCCTCCATACAGCTTTCCATAGTGGTTGGACTAGTTTACATTCCCACCAACAGTGTAGT